>JAEQBA010000788.1:0-84327 GCA_019434445.1 Phalangium opilio
AATCGTTGGAATTGTTGGAAGCAGGAAGACGAGAGCCATAAATTAGCTAGAACTGGAAAAGGTATATAGTCATATTTTTCTAATACATAAGTATAATTGCATATGTAGTAAATTTTTTTTACACTATTTCTTTATTTACCGTTCCCCTAAATGTTTTCATCGGGGATTTTTTTTCATGATACTAACACTAAACCTGAACAAACAAATGATACTGTAAGCAAAGAACCCCCCAAAACTACCTCCGAAATCTCTGCTTCATGAATTTTAATGTTTTTTGCATCAAAGGAGCCACTTTAGGTTCTGAAAACAAAGTTACACATCAATTAACAATTAGGCGTACCAATTTTAATTGCGTCATTCCAATTTTACGCTCAATTAAGGGCGGTTTTACGCTCGATTACGGGCGTTTTTCGGTCGATTACGGGCCGTTTTACGCTCGATACGGGCCGTTTTTCGGTCGATTACGGGCCGTTTTTCGGTCGATTACGGGCCGTTTTTCGGTCGATTACGGCCGTTTTTCGGTCGATTACGGGCGGTTTTACGCTCGATCACGGGCGGTTTTTCGCTCATCACGGGCGGTTTTACGCTCGATCACGGGCGTTTTACGCTCGATTACGGACCGTTTTTCGGTCGATTACGGGCCGTTTTTCGGTTGATTACGGGCCGTTTTTCGGTTGATTACGGGCCGTTTTTCGCTCGATTACGGGCGGTTTTACGCTCGATCACGGGCGGTTTTTCGGTCGATTACGGGCCGTTTTTACGCTCGATCACGGGCGGTTTTACGCTCGATCACGGGCGGTTTTACGCTCGATCACGGGCGGTTTTTCGGTCGATTACGGGCCGTTTTTACGCTCGATCACGGGAGGTTTTACGTTCGATTACGGGCGGTTTTACGCTCAATCACCGGCGGTTTTACGCTCAATAACGGGCGATTTTTACGCTCAATCATGGGCGGTTTTACGCTCGATTACGGGCAGTTTCTAAAGAGAACTTACTTTTAAGTTGAGCCGAAGATGATTGAGAAGCTGCGGCAGCGGCAGCTGAGTTTAAAGCTCCAGCAATCGGGCGGGGAGTAGCTTTTGATGGTGGACCGCCTTTCATTCTGAAACCATTTGGTACCGCCGTACCATTGGCCATTTGTCTTCGAACGACATCACGCGGAGGTTTAGCCACAGAATCAACGTAAGCCAGTTTCGTGGTTCTCACTGAAAGATAACAACTCGTAAAATGTTTTCAGAAAATTTGAAATTAAACTTATTTAAAGATAATTACCCGGGACAGTTTTCCTCATATTAGCCGAAATATTCGCCGTGATATTTTTAAACCTCTGTTCCCTCTCATCGTGTAATCTCAAGTAAAGATCCCGCCAAGATTCGTGTTCTTCAGGGGCTTTCGCTTTAAAATCTCGTTGGCAATGAACGAGCCATAATTCATCCGTTTCCTCTATGACATACTACAATTTGGAATTTAAACAAATTATAATAGTTTTTCGCTAGTACTAATAAAAAGTGACGCTAGTACTCGCGAACGGGACGCTAGCACTCAAAAACGGGACGCTAGTATTCGCGAACGGGACGCTAGTATTCGCGAAAGGGACGCTAGTACTCGAAAACGGGACGCTAGTACTCGAAAACGGGACGCTAGTACTCGAAAACGGGACGCTAGTACTCGCAAACGGGACGCTAGTACTCGCAAACGGGACGCTAGTACTCGCAAACGGGACGCTAGTACTCGCAAACGGGACGCTAGTACCCACAAACGGGACGCTAGTACCCACAAACGGGACGCTAGTACCCACAAACGGGACGCTAGTACCCACAAACGGGACGCTAGTTACCGACAAACGGGACGCTAGTACCCACAAACGGGACGCTAGTACCCACAAACGGGACGCTAGTACCCACAAACCGGACGCTAGTACCCACAAACAGGACGCTAGTACTAATAAAAAGTGCAGTGGTGTGCGAGTCCCGTTTTTTCGGTTTCGAGCCGAGTCCAAGTATCGAAACTAATTTCTTATCGAGTATCGAGCCGAGTCTCAAAAATACTTTCGAGCTAGTATCGAGTATTTAGATAGGTCAAATTTTGGTTCTTTCGAGTAATTATCGAGTCTCAAATATTGATCGACTTGTCGAGTAGCAATTTTGTAAATTTCTTAAAAATAACGAAGATTTTCAATTATCTAATATCGAACTAGTTCAAAAAGATTGTTAGTGATCAATTAAACATTGAACAGGTGATTTTCAAAATAAATGATCATGAACTCATCGTCTGCTATAGTTGTAAGCCTCGGATTCGAGTATTTGTCCGAGTATTTAAAATGTTAAAAAGCTACTCGAATCTGTCTCGAGTATCTCAATGTGTTGTTATCGAGTATCGAGTCGAGTACTCGGCTCGATACTCGAACTTAACGAGTACTCGCACACCCCTGAAAATGTGACGCTAGTACCCACAAACGGGACGCTAGTACTAATAAAAAGTGACGCTAGTACCCACAAACGGGACGCTAGTACTAATAAAAAGTGACGCTAGTACCCACAAACGGGACGCTAGTACTAATAAAAAGTGACGCTAGTACCCACAAACGGGACGCTAGTACTAATAAAAAGTGACGCTAGTACTAATAAAAAGTGACGCTAGTACTAATAAAAAGTGACGCTAGTACTAATAAAAAGTGACGCTAGTACCCACAAACAAACGGGACGCTAGTACCCACAAACGGGACGCTAGTACTAATAAAAAGTGACGCTAGTACTAATAAAAAGTGACGCTAGTACCCACAAACGGGACGCTAGTACCCACAAACAAACGGGACGCTAGTACCCACAAACAAACGGGACGCTAGTACCCACAAACGGGACCCTAGTACTCATAAAGTGACATCTTTATCACGAATACTCACGTTATTAAAATCTTCGAAAGTGTATAATTGCGCGGGAGTGCATTTTTCTAAAACGGGTTTAAGTAACTGGTAAGGCACTCCACCAGTATAACCGAGACTGTCGATGTTTTCCGTTAAAATTCTAATACAAGAATCGAATAATGATGGAACCTCTGAAATAACAATCAATTTTAATCATTAAAAGCGCCGCTGCGACGCGTCAAACTTCAATCATTTTTAATTGGAAGCCGACCTCCCAGACCCCCGTGTCGTCGACCAGCGTAAACGGCGGTTTTTTCATTTCTGGATGACGTAAACAAAATGGCTTCCTCATTTGAGAGAGCTAAAACGATAACAGATAACCATAACCATAAATCCAATCTTAATTCACCACCGGAAGTAATTAAATTCAAGGTCGTACATTTCTTTTTAAGACCAACTGTTTCATCGGTAAACAAACTGGGATTGTGACGTAGAGGTTTATAGTTTGGTTGAATATCGGGTAGCGTTGAAAGTATATCCACCCTTAAAGGTTCCAATTTGGGCTTTTTATTAAGTTCTTCGGGAACTCTGGGTTCTTGTTTCTCGACAGTTTTCCTCTTTTTGGATGTTTCCGTCTTGGAAGGTTGATATTGGTAACTGGTGCTTTGAATTTCAGGGTGTTCGGGATCGTACGAAGATTGGTCATCCACGTTTCGTTTTGAGGAAGAAGAAGAAGAAGAAGAAGAAGCTTGAAGATATTTTTTAGTCACAGGGACGTTGCTAGAGTTAGATTGACTGGAGGAGTAGGAGGAGGAAGCTGGTTTCGTTTTACTTTTACTAGATTTTGTCGGTACTTCGTCATTAAAACCCAAGCAGGCTTCGAAACTTGCGACGGAGTTTGTAAACTCGTCAAGACCTTTCTTGATCTTTTTCTTAGATTTTTCCGAGGAAGATGATGAGGAGTGTTGTTTTTGTTTCTTTTCACCGTTATTACTCTTTGGAGTACCGCTTTCCGTTTTAGAAGTAGTTCCACCACCGCGAGAACCTTTTGATTGGTGGTGGGTGTGATGATGACTAGTTTCTTTTTTCGTAGGTGAACTTTCTTTTTTTCTCTCCGATTTGGGATTTCGATCAACGACGCTAGAGTGTGAAGAATGCTTGCTCGAGTGCTTATGTTTCACTGGTGAACCGCTGTCTGAAGATCCCTTATGTTTACGGTAACTCTTATAGTCATTCACCGTTGATGAAGGATTGTAAGAGTTTCCGATCTCTTCAGTTTCATCGGCTTCCTCCGAATCCTCGTGGTTTAGATATTTCTTGCCATCAAGCACAGGGAGATGAGCGTTGGTTCGAGGTGAATATTCACCGTTTGCGGCTCTATCTTCGTCACTGTTATCGGCGTAATTTTTGTACTTGTTGGGGGCTTCGTATAAGCTACGTTTTAGAGATTTCTGTTGTTCCGGTTGCGAATTATTTTTTGCCGGGGGATTTACCGGAGTTTTAACAGCGTTTTTCCAGGTACCAACTAACAACCTCGCTCTTTCCCCAACATCGCCGGGAGTTTTCTTAAAATTATTAACACATTTTCCGATACTAGTTTCCTACAAGATTTGCAAAACCTTTTTAACAACTAACCCTAAACTGTTTTGCTAAAAAATAAACTTCTTACTCTGAGAAGATCTAGAGATATTGCCACTTTGTTAAGTTTCTCAAAAATCTCCAAGATCTAAAAGATAATATCGCGGACATTACTTAGTGAGGAAGTTCAGCTGATTTGTGAAATATGGGGCCAAGTAGGTCAATAATTAATTGAGTAATAAATAATAATTAATAGAATAACGTAGTTCTAAATTATTTTACTGTATTTTTATAAGTTAAACTAACATTAATAATTTATTATCACGAAACTTTAATTTAAAATAATTAAAATCAATTGCCTAGAAAAAAATTATGACGTATTTCGTCGTTGCATATTAGGCCTTGACTACACTACCTGGTAATAAACCAAGGCTTAATAGAAATAACCGAAAATTCTATTCTATTTTATGATAACGCGATTAAAATTTAATATTTTATGAAAACAATTTTCTTACTTTATCTTCAGGCACTCCTCTTTCTAATTTCTTTTTATAATGCAAAATTACATCTTTAGCAGATGCCATGTTGCATATATTTGAGAAATAACACCTTGAGTAGTTGTTGCACTTCCTAGACAGACAACACACACAGCGATGAAACCGTACCCGGAATTTCCGGAAATAAGAAAAGAGATAGATTTTCCGGATTTCTAATTGGTTCAATGCCTCTAGAACTCAGTGCGCCGGCGCCGTACCAATTTCAAACTGCTCAAACTAGCTACTATGGTAAATATGGAAGCAGCAGCTCCATGCTTTATTGCGTTAGCTCTATTAGAGAAGTGCCAACTCACCGAATGAAAAGTTTAAGACCTTTTTCGTCGCATTTCGCGAGCAAAATTGGACCTCTCGATTAGGCTTATACATAATATATGTTATTTATACTTTTTATTCAACATAAAACAAACATTCGAAATTATTACACTTGTTAAAATATAAATTAAATTAGTTTTCATTTTTCGTCCCATATGATGTTGTTGGTACAGCGGAATCAGAAACTAGAGGACTGTCTTCAACTACGGGCGCATATTCGACCCTAATATCATCCAATCTGGACTTTGGTGTTTTAAATTTTTTACATTTCATCACAATCATGTAAATCAAAAACGCTAATGTTTGACTGTACATCAAAACCGCTAAAATTGCAGACCCCATATTGTAACCAATAGTCTCCAAAAATATCCCACCAATCGTGGGACCAATAAATAACCTGGAATCCATTTATTTTGTTATCTTACTTTAGACTGGATAATTTTAAAACTCTGTAAAACTCTTACCCAATGGCTAGTGCGGACGAAAATGTCCCACTAATAACTCCGCTAGTAGATAAATCATTCGGTTGACCGGCCGCTCTAAGGGTTTTAATATTCTTAAGCCTTGGCTTAAAATGTAGGTTTAATGTTTACAACTTACACGGCCTCGCTTAGACAATCAACATAGGCGATAACACGGGTTCCCCCAAAACCAGTTCCAAATAGAACCAAACATACTATAACTAGCCACAATTTGCTATAAAAATCAATTAACTATAAGAATTTGTTTAATTGTTGAATTTTAGGCCTAAACTTACGTGTCAAAGGTAAAAATGGGTGCCGGACCTATGAAAGTGTAACACACGCCTAAACTTAGGCAAGAAAAGAAAGACAAAATCTTCGGACTAATCTAGGAGGGTTAAATGCGTTTAGTACTTAATTTTAAATATTTAATTAAAACCTACCCCTTTATCGCATAAGAAACCAAAAACTGACGACGCGAAGCCATAAATACCACCAAAAATTACGAATAGCAAACCAACCATCATGGGTGATAGATTTAACTACAAATAAATGTTACAGTTAAGCCTTGGCTTCGCGGCCGAGGCTTAAGTTAATCAAGTTCTTACTTGTCTAACGTGAGGTTCCAAAGTCGCTAAGTTGAATCCCAAACAAATGGGAGCTAAGATTAACATAGACACGTAGATAATTGCTAAAGGGTTTTTGATAAATTTCCAAACACTCAATCGTGCGGCTTTCTTCGACGGAGGTTTGTGTTCTAAAAGAAATTAGGCTTAGCAACGAAGCTAAGACTTAACAATTATAGATTACGTACCTTTTCTTTTAAGCGAAAAAAATGAAAACACAGTTACTAAGAGAAGAAAGATGCCAGAACATATAAATGGCAATTCAAAACCACCCCACTAATTAATATCAATAATAAATTAGATAAGTTAAATAAAGTAATTACTAAAATGTCTAATTACTTCATAAAGAGCTGAACCCAAAGAAGGCCCGATTATAAACCCCAATCCGAAAGTGGTTTCCAAAAGACCCTGAAAACAAAATTACAATAATTTCTCTTTGATAATTCTTTTTAACCAGCCACCCAGCCAGCAGAGGTCGGAACAATAATTTTTTCATTCCTGAATAGCGAAAAACTAAATAAACCTCACCATGGCAGTTGCCATAGTATCAGCTGGAAAATAGGCTGCAACTAAAGCAAAATTTGAGGTTTTGAACGCCGCACTTCCTATACCTTCCACTATACGTATGACGTAAGCCAGGACAATAAATGTGGTGCCAGCTGGAGATTCATCGAGAAATCTGAAAAGACACAAAACAACAATGTTTTTCCATATAGGAGTTAAGCCTATTTCAATAAACATACCCAAATAAAATGAAACAAACACCGACAACAAACATCCCGGTGTCACGCATAAACTCGGGGCTGACTACGTTCATCTAAAACAAAAAATAATTACTTAAAAGTTCGCGAATATATACACTAAATTCACTTACAATTTTCCCAAAAATAGGCGAAAATATGAAGATGGTCAAATAAAATAGACCAAAAACTAAACCATACTGTGACGGTGTTGCGCCTTTCCTCTCAGCCTATAGGGTCAACAACAACAGATAAGAATGACACTCAACGTGTTTCCCGAGTGAAGTCATTATAGGTATAAACACTATTATTTTAGGTTAGGTTCTTGACAGATTGGTTAGAGTTGCGTTAAGTTTTGATACAGATAACCAATCCCATTAATTAGTTGCAAAGAAACCAAGAAACGGGCGCCCTCTTGGGTCACTTTGCTGGTGACCTTAATGACCCAAGAAGGTGACCTTCCCTGCTCATATGGTGTTTAATTATCTTCTGCAACAGTTTCCCCATACTTAACTTATCGCACACTTAACCCGTTTCACTCAACACCCCTATCAAGTTACCCACCAATCCTTCCTTAGGCAAGGATTAACACCACGACAAGTGTCATACTCAATTAACAAATTATAGTAACCCTACCTCTTGAGGGAAGAACGGAGCTTGTAGGGATGAACAGGTAGCGATTCCCATGTTTCCAACAGCTAAAGACACTAAACTCATCCATTGTTCCTTATTCAGAGCCCGTAAACCCTTCTTAGCCGTCGTGGCCGTGACGACCGCCTGATGTTCCATACTAAGACTAGTCTCCATAGTATCAAAGGGGCCTCCTTTATTCGTTTAATCGTAATTATCAACGTGTTGGTGACGATTATATTACGCAGGACACTCCTACACAGAAAACGTAGCGGTTTTATTAAGTTTTGTCTCCGTAAATCAACGCTACTAGGGATGAACCGGTACCGATACCATATCGGTATCGGCACCGATACTCGGGGTTTCCGATAGTATCGGATCGGTTGGTTCGATACCGATACTCGTTTAAAATGCGTTATATGGCGCTACATGACATTTTTAGGTCTTTTAGTAACGTAATGATGGTGATAATATCTCATTTCTACGAATTTCAATCGTGACGAGTTCTCATTTATATAAAAAGTACCTGAATTCAGTTTATCAAACAACTAATAAGCGAAAATCTTTCTTAGTACGCGCCTACTACTCTAGGGATGAACCGATACCATATCGGTATCGGTTGAAGTATCGGGTTTTGGATCATAGTGAGTAAATATCGGTATCGGTTCATGTTTGTACCGGTATCGATCGGTATCGGGTTAAGCCTGGTATCGGCCATCTCTAAACGCTACTGAAGACGAAATTTCAAAGCGGAGATTCGAATTTAGACGATAGTGTTGGTAGTTAAACCAAACATTTATATAACAGAATGAAGATAGTTTTAGGCTATGAAATTCGATACTAAAATTAAGATAGGACTGATTAATAAGAAGAGGTCCCGATCTAAATTAAAAATAAAGATGAGGGTAAGTACTCGAAAATTTCTTCTCCGTTTTAGTTACAAGGACATTCGTAAAATTGCCCGCTTTCTGTTAGATGTGGGAGATTTAATTAAAACGCATAAATTAAGATGTTAAATGAAAAAAATTACAAAAGGTGATGATTTAGTAGGCCTTCTTTATCTCACTGAAAGAGGATTAATCCGTTTTGTAATTCAGAAAAACCCGAGTTTGAAAATAAAAATAACCGCGATAAACAGATCTATTTGTAAATGACTTACTTACATAATCTACCTTTTAAGAATAAATTGAAGTGTTTCTAGATAAATTAAATTCTTTCTAATATCAAATTACTCTAATTAATTATGAAAGTAAATTAAACAGAAGTAATTAAGAAAAAGGGGGTTCAAACTTCAAGACAGCAATCTCACATAACTAACATTAACTTCCGCGATAATCTACTTCTTCCGAACAAACAACTAAGTTAATTTGTCACATTTAGATAAAAATATAAAACAACATACTCACCCTTTAAGATTTTGAGAAACTAAATTAAAATATTATCGTATCATTTAAAGTTAAACTTGATACTTAAATCCAACTTCACTCTCTACATTCTTGTTTCCAAATACGGAGTGTACTTTTGTGAAAATGGAAAAATTCGCAGCGGCAAAAACCTTACCAAACACGAAAGTTCGAGAGTTGTTGAAATCGGGACAATCTTATCTTTGACCGCTTTCCAACTCGGTCAACGTGATTCAATCATGTATACACCAAAATGGCGGCAACTCTTCTCTCGGCTTTCTTATGTAACATCGATACAAAAAAAAATCACGTGCATGGAGTTTTGTTATACGTCTACCAATAATTTTAATTAGACAATTTTTTATTCACGTGGCTTAAAAATTCGTGTCTAGATTTAAAACACTAAATCAAGAAGGGTAGTAGTGATGATAGGTCAGCTAGCGGGTCTTATAATTGGGAAAGAAAGCGTAGGTATAATTTTAGTGACCACACTAGAGTACGGGAGGGGCCCTGTTTTCAAGATTGAGGTTCTACTCTTTTAATAATATTCTCTCTTCGCTAACCATTGCATACTTTTATTGGAAAAACTTTTAATTGAAAATCAGATATGAGTTTGTTGCCTTTATAAGTTCCGGAGTTCGGATTCGTCTGTGCAAGCGCGTAGTTAATAATTTAGCGTCCATGTTTATTTGGTGTTACACATTTTTTACATATTAGGCTAAGTACAGCTATAAAGCCGCCGCAAGCTTGCCATTCTTGTAGTAAGTACTTCTCCTTAGACGATGCATAATCCTATCTAACTCTGTTCAATTACTTTTGATCAGGTTCGAGAAACAATCTATATCTATATAAATCAAAGTCCTGACTGACTGACTGACTGACTGACAGACTGACTGATAATCAACGCCCAGCCCAAACCGCTTGCCCTAGAAGGCTGAAAATTTGCAGGAACGTTACTCATAAGTAGTAGGCGCGTACTAAGAAAGATTTTTCCAATCCGCCGCCATCTTAAAAAATGGCGTCCAAAAATGTAAAAAATATTCTCTATGCAATTAAGTACGCGCGTTTCAACCGATTTCACAAATATTTAGTACAATGGTTTCCTTTAACCTATAGACGGGCTGAATGGTATTTTGGGTTCGATTTGTTGCCATCTTTTTAAATGGCGGCCAAAAACTTAAAAACCTTTCTTTATGGAATAATGTCCGCGTGAAAAGTAAAAAAAAAATATCCCGACGGGCTGACGGACTGTGCCGAGTGCCTTCGCTCCTTGTGAAAAAGAGTGTATGTTTACACGGTTAAGAAAACTTTACTTCAGTTTACACACTTCTATAAAGCATAAAATTGTTTGTACAACCCTTTCAATGAGGGTTTTTCAGTTCTTTTAAAATTGTACCCAAATCTTTACAAATATGTCAATCATGTATAGCTTAAGCCCACAGCAAGGGGGAGTTTCTCAACGTCATTGGGTTTAGAACCCAAGTTCTTCGCTCGTTGAGAACTTTCCATTGCTATCTACGTCGTTGGGAAAGGTAATCGGTAAAGGCCCCCCAGGTCAACGTCAACGTCGCCGTAACCTAGCAAAAGAGCCAAGGCATGAACTATGCCGACTCTCTGGCGACGTTGACCTGGGGGAAACACCTTATAAATTGAAGGATTTATCCTTTGTACTTCAGTACGACACGAGCGAGCCAACGAGTACCTCGCCCAATAACGTAGCATCGTGCAAGTATTAACCAAATCGCCAATACTTAGTTGTTAAATAAAGAGTTTGTTATAGTTAAAGAAGTCGTTTAATTTAGTTAAGGAAGTTTACTAGCCTTAAGACTTGTTTCAGTCCGGGTCTTAAGTCAAAACTCGCTCTCCCAAAAGAACCCTAACGAGGAAATAACATCATCAAGCGCCTAGAAAGTCGCCAAATCGGACTTACGGGTGCCCTTTTTCTTCACTCCTAGGGTGCTACAAAAATATTAGTCATCAGTAAAATCTACACATTCTTTATATCATTTTAGAAGGAAGTTCTTATTACACGCGAGCGACGCCGCGGGTAACGGCTAGTTGAACTATATGAAAGCTTCGGGATGGTTTTGCTTGATTTGGAAACCATGGAGAATGCAGCCATTAAAAAAACCTTAGTAACAAGTGCATGCCATGAAGATCTTAAAAAGTAAAACATGAGCCAAAACCACTCAAAGAATATTCAAGGAGAAATATTGCGAATTTCATACCGGCACACGTGGAATTTACGAAAGAATTTTCGTGACTTGTTAATTTCCGTTAAAAAAGTGGGCTTATCTCACGGTTATCAGAGAGTGACAAATTTAGGTCTACACGCGTACAGGCTCAAATTAATTAATCTAATTGATTAATATTGTAGACAAACACACAGTAATCATTATTTCTTTAGAATGAAAATCTTTCTAGTGAGGGTTTAATACACAGGATGTTTTAAAAAGGGTGGGAAGACCGAAGCACAGCGAGTTCTATCAATAGTTCATAGATTAAAACAAAAGTATATTTCATTGAAGCTTTCTGGCGCCGTGTAATATGAGAAACCCCTCTTTAGTGTCGACCCCCTTTGCTTCACAGGGAATACGAGTAATAGCCTATCTATGCTAGCTCTAGTACCAAGGAATAACTTTTCAATCGCCCCCATAGAGTACTGTTTTCTATAATACTTTTACCTGAAAGATCTCTTTTCTGATCGGTTGGTTCGTATAGGGGTTTAGAAGAAGGTCGTTCGCTTCTCATTTTACACGGTGTTTACATCCAAGAACTGGGAGCTGTTGTCGAAGTATACTTTTTGCTTTTATCTTTGAGCTTTTGGTTCTATTTGAAATCAATTTTGAGTCGAAAATGTAACTTTTATGACCGATTTTGCCACAAAGGACACCCTAAAAAAGTTATGACTATTTGTGTTTTACGGATGAGCCCTTGATTAAATTAGAAATCATTGTCTTTCAGTTTCTTAATTTTTAAGGGGGGTCATCCATAAAACACTCCAATCCTAATTCGTAAACAGTGACGGTTATAGAAGTTACATTTTCCACTCAAAATCGCGTATAGAACCTACCAATCCATTTTACAAAACCCTAAATTTGTAGATAGACGCGTAGTACCTATCAATATACATTTCAGATAAAACATTTATGTTTCTAGGGTGGGTTGTTCCTTAAAAGGTAATTAAATGTTTGATACTATCAACGGAAAGTATTACATAACTATATTTCGCCACAGGGAAGATAACATGTGACTTGAATCGGGGTAAGCGCGTTTTGACGTTACTTAGAAAACTGGTTTAAAAAGAAGATTTTGAAAGAAATTAAACATTGATTATACTGTCACTTTTAACCTTAAAATCCAATAAAGATTCTTGCTTTCAAACAAAAATGTAATTTATTATAACAATCTAAATAAATTTTACGTATTTTTTAGTTTAAACTTACTTTCAAACAGCAATTTATTTCTTAGTGTCTAAGTTCTCTTGACCTGGTTCCGAGAGGGTACTTGTTTTTATCTTTTTGTCTTCGTGGTGTAAACCCATCTTCATCCTCTGAGGTCACCAAAAGCGGAATATTTGATGTCATTTTCTTTCGACGGGAGTAGACGAAAACCGCAATTGCCACGATCACGCAAATTATAACCAGGATTATAGTTAGGCCTATGAATAGTTTCCAGGCCGCGGCACCTTCGATTTCTTCCCTTTCTCTTTCGGTTTCAGTTTCAGTTTGAACTTCTTGGGTGTTTGTATCTCCAATCTAGAGTCCGACGCCGCCAAAATGTTGTCGGCGGCGGCGTTTGCACAGTTTAGGCATATTGGCGACGGCGTTCCATACAATTTTATTGGCGGCGGTGGCGTTAGAGGCGTGTTATGGTGGAATTCATAATCGTCGAACGCAACGCAATGTACTACAGGCGAAGGCAGGGCGTCGTGCGCAAAAAGCAGACGTTTGCGTCCGACGTCCTGCCTTCGCCTGTACTAAATTGCGTTGCGTCCGACGTTTACGAATTCCACCATTTAATTAGTTCACAGGCCGGAATTTCCGGAAATAAGAAAAGAGATAGATTTTCCGGATTTCTAATTGGTTCAATGCCTCTAGAACTCAGTGCGCCGGCGCCGTACCGATTTCAAACCGCTCAAACCCGCTACTATGGTAAATATGGAAGCAGCAGCTCCATGCTTTATTGCGTTAGCTCTATTAGAGAAGTGCCAACTCACCAAACAAAAAGTTTAGGACCTTTTTCCGTCTGCTACGTGTTAAAAAACTTGAATTTCGCGAGCAAAATTAGGCTTATATATAATATATGTTATTTAGTTTTATTATTCAACATAAAAACAAACATTCGAAATTATTTCACTTGTTAAAATATAAATTAATTAGTTTTCATTTTTCGTCCCATATGATGTTGTTGGTACAGCGGAATCAGAAACTAGAGGACTGTCTTCAACTACGGGCGCATATTCGACTTTAATATCATCCAATCTGGACTTCGGTGTTTTTAATTTTTTACATTTCATCACAATCATGTAAATCAAAAACGCTAATGTTTGACTGTACATCAAAACCGCTAAAATTGCAGACCCCATATTGTAACCAATAGTCTCCAAAAATATCCCACCAATCGTGGGACCAATAAAAAACCTGGAATCCGTTTATTTTGTTATCTTACTTTAGACTGGATTATTCTACAACTCTGTAAAACTCTTACCCAATGGCTAGTGCGGACGAAAATGTCCCACTAATAACTCCGCTAGTAGATAAATCATTCGGTTGACCGGCCGCTCTAAGGGTTTTAAAATTCTTAAGCCTTGGCTTAAAATGTAGGCCTAATGTTTACAACTTACACGGCCTCGTTTAGACAATCAACATAGGCGATAACACGGGTTCCCCCAAAACCAGTTCCAAACAGAACCAAACATACTATAACTAGCCACAATTTGCTATAAAAATCAATTAACTATAAGAATTTGTTTTATTGTTGAATTTTAGGCCTAAACTTACGTGTCAAAGGTAAAAATGGGTGCCGGACCTATGAAAGTGTAACACACGCCTAAACTTAAGCAAGAATAGAAAGACAGAATCTTCGGACTAATCTAAGAGGGTTAAGTGGGTTAAGTGCGTTTAGTACTTAATTTTAAATATTTAATTAAAACCTACCCCTTTATCGCATAAGAAACCAAAAACTGACGACGCGAAGCCATAAATACCACCAGAAATTACGAATAGCAAACCAACCATCATGGGTGATAGATTAAACTACAAATAATTGTTACAGTTAAGCCTTGGCTTCGCAGCCGAGGCTTAAGTTGATCAAGTTCTTACTTGTCTAACGTGAGGTTCCAAAGTCGCTAAGTTGAATCCCAAACAAATAGGAGCTAAGATTAACATAGACACGTAGATAATTACTAAAGGGTTTTTGATAAATTTCCAAACACTCAATCGTGCGGCTTTCTTCGACGGAGGTTTGTGTTCTAAAAGGAATTAGGCTTAGCAACGAAGCTAAGGCTTAACAATTATAGATTACGTACCTTTTCTTTTAAGCGAAAAAAATGAAAACACAGTTACTAAGAGAAGAAAGATGCCAGAACATATAAATGGCAATTCAAAACCACCCCACTAATTAATATCAATAAATTAGGTAAGTTAAATAAAGTTATTACTAAAATGTCTAATTACTTCATAAAGAGCTGAACCCAAAGAAGGCCCGATTATTAACCCTAATCCGAAAGTGGTTTCCAAAACACCCTGAAAACAAAATTACAATAATTTATCTTCGATAACTCTGTTTTAACCAGCCACCCAGCCAGAAGAGGTCCGAACAATAAGTTTTCATTCCTGAATAGCGAAAAACTAAAAAAAAACCTCACCAGGGCAGTTGCCATAGTATCAGCTGGAAAATAGGCTGCAACTAAAGCAAAATTTGAGGTTTTAAATGCCGCACTTCCTATACCTTCCACAATACGTATGACGTAAGCCAGGGCAATAAATGTGGTGCCAGCTGGAGATTCATCGAGAAATCTGAAAAGACACAAAACAACAATGTTTTTCCATATGGGAGTTAAGCCTATTTCAATAAACATACCCAAATAAAATGAAACAAACACCGACGACAAACATCCCGGTGTCACGCATAAACTCGGGGCTGACTACGTTCATCTAAAACAAAAAATAATTACTTAAAAGTTCTCGAATATTTACACTAAATTCACTTACAATTTTCCCAAAAATAGGCGAAAATATGAAGACGGTCAAATAAAATAGACCAAAAACAAGACCATACTGTGACGGCGTTGCGCCTTTCCTTTCAGCCTAAGGGTGAACAACAATAGATAAGAATGGCACTCCACGTGTTTCCCGAGTAAAACATGATTTTTTCCAACAAGCTTATGTGCCAATCAAAACTTGAGGGTGAGGGAAAGACAATAGGTATAAACACAATTCTTTCGAGTTAGGTTTGGTTCTTGATAGGTTACGTTAAGTTTTGATACAGGTCCCGTTGGGTTCCAACCTGTAACCGGGTCATAGACCATGGCGGGTTACTTCCATGGCGCCACGCAACCAAGAGGCAACACCAGACGGAGCCCCGAGTTCCTCTAGTGGTGCATCTTGGCAGCAGGGAAATAGCCGAAGAAGGTGACCTTCCCGCTCATGTGGTGTTTGATTATCTTCTGGACCTGTTTCCCATACATAACTTATCGTACACATAACCCGTTTCACTCAACACCCATATCAAGTTACCCACCAATCCTTCATTAGACAAGGATTAACACCACGACAAGTGTCATACTCAATTAACAAATTAAAGTAGCCCTACCTCTTGAGGAAAGAACGGCGCTTGAAGGGATGAACAAGTAGCGATTCCCATGTTTCCAACAGCCAAAGACACTAAACTCATCCATTGTTCCTTATTCAGAGCCCGTAAACCCTTCTTAGCCTTCGTGGCCGTGACGACCGCCTGATGTTCCATACTAACACTAGTCTCCATAGTATCAAAGGGGCCTCCTTTATTCGTTTAATCGTAATTATCAACGTGTTGGTGACGATTATATTACGCAGGACACTTTTTGATTGATTGGTTTAATACTCCTACACGGAAAACGTAGCGGTTTTATTAAGTTTTGTCTCCGTAAATCAACGCTACTGAAGACGGAATTTCAAAGCTGAGATTCGAATTTAGACGATACTGTTGGTAGTTAAACCAAACATTTATATGACAGAATGAAGATAGTTTTAGGCTATGAAATTCGATACTAAAATTAAGATAGAGTTGATTAATAAGAGGTCCCGATCTAAATTAAAAATAAAGATAAGGAGGGTAAATACTCGAAAATTTCTTCTCCTTTTTAGTTACAAGGACATTCGTAAAATTGCCCGCTCACTGTTAGACGTGGGGGATTTAATTAAAACGCATAAATTACGAGGTTAAATTAAAAATTTACAAAGACGATGATTTAGTAGGCCTGCTTTATATCTCACTGAAAGTAGATATATCCGTTTTGTAATTCAGAAAAACCTGAGTTTGAAAATAGAAAATAAAAAATAACCGCGATAAATATTTGTAAATGACTTACTTACATAATCTACTTTTTAAGAATAAATTGAAGTGTTTCTAGATAAATTAAATTCTTCCTTATATCAAATTACTCTAATTAATTATGAAAGTAAATTAAACAGAAGTAATTAAGAAAAAGGGGGTTTGTACTTCAAGACATCAATCTTACATAACAAACATTAACTTCCGCGATAATCTACTTCTTCCGAACAAACAACTACGTTAATGTGTCACATTTAGATAAAAATATAAAAAAATACTCACCTTTTAAGATTTTGAGAAACAAAATTAAATATTATCGTATCACTTCCAGTTAAACTTTAATACTTAAATCTAATTCTAAACTTCACTCTCTACATTCTTATTTCCAAACACGGAATGTACTTTAGTGAAAATGGAAAAATTCGCAGCGGCAAAAAAAACCTTACCAAACACGAAAAGTTCGAGAGTTGTTGAAATCGGGACAATCTTATCTTTGACTGCTTTCCAACTCGAAAATTTTAAAACTGAAACGTGATTCAATCATCTATTCACCAAAAATGGCGGCAACTCTTCTCTCGGCTTTCTTATTTAACATCGATACAATAAAAAAAAAAATCACGTGCATGGAGTTTTATTATACGTCTACCAATAATTTTAATTAGACAATTTTTTATTCAATATAGGAGGGTCTCGGGCGGCCTTGAAGAAAAGTTCGTGTCTCGATTTAAAACGCTAAATCAAGAAGGGTAGTAGTGATGATAGGTCAGCTAGCGGGTCTTATAATTGGGAAAGAAAGCGTAGGTATAATTTTAGCGACCACACTAGAGTACGGGAGGGGGCCTGTTTTCAAGATTAAGGTTCTACTCTTTGAGCTATATTCTCTCTTCGCTAACCATTGCATACTTTAATTGAAAAACCTTTAATTGAAAATCAGAGTTTGTTGCCTTTATAAGTTCCGGAGTTCGGATTCGTCTGTGCAAGCGAGTATAGCGTGGTTAGTTGGTGTTACACATTTTTTATATGTTAGGCTAAGTACAGCTATTAAGCCGCCGCAAGCATGCCATTCTTGTAATAAGTACTTCTGCTTAGACGATGCATAATTCTATCTAATTCTGTTTAATTACTTTTGATCAGGTCCGAGAAACAATTAAACTATATGAAAGCGTCGGGATGGTTTTGCTTGATTTGGAAACCATGGAGAATGCAGCCATTAGTAACAAGTTCATGCCATGAAGATCTTAAGAAGTAAAACATGAACCAAAACCACTCAATGAAAACCACTTGCAAAAAATACTCAAGGAGAAATATTGCGAATTTCACACCGGCACACGTGGAATTTACGAAAGAATTTTCGTGACTTGTTAATTTCCGTTAAAAAAGTGGGCTTATCTCACGGTTATCAGAGAGTGACAAATTTAGGTCTATACGCGTACAGGCTCCAATTAATTAATCTAATTGATTAATATTGTAGATAAACACACAGTAATCATTATTTCTTTAGAATGAAAACCTTTCTAGTGAGGGTTTAATACACAGGATGTTTTAAAAAGGGTGGGAAGACCGAAGCACAGCGAGTTCTATCAATAGTTCATAGATTAAAACAAAAGTATATTTCATTGAAGCTTTCTGGCGCCGTGTAATATGAGAAACCCCTCTTTAGTGTCGACCCCCTTTGCTTCACAGGGAATACGAGTAATAGCCTATCTATGCTAGCTCTAGTACCAAGGAATAACTTTTCAATCGCCCCCATAGAGTACTGTTTTCTATAATACTTTTACCTGAAAGATCTCTTTTCTGATCGGTTGGTTCGTATAGGGGTTTAGAAGAAGGTCGTTCGCTTCTCATTTTACACGGTGTTTACATCCAAGAACTGGGAGCTGTTGACGAAGTATACTTTTTGCTTTTATCTTTGAGCTTTTGGTTCTATGGGAAATCAATTTTGAGTCGGAAATGTAACTTTTATGACCGATTTTGCCACAAAGGACACCCTAAAAAAGTTATGACTATTTGTGTTTTACGGATGAGCCCTTGATTAAATTAGAAATCATTGTCTTTCAGTTTCTTAATTAAATTTAAGGGGTCATCCATAAAACACTCCAATCCTAATTCGTAAACAGTGACGGTTATAGAAGTTACATTTTCCACAACCCTAAATTTGTAGATAGACGCGTAGTACCTATCAATATACATTTCAGATAAAACATTTATGTTTCTAGGGTGGGTTGTTCCTTAAAAGGTAATTAAAAGTTTGATACTATCAACGGAAAGTACTACATAACTATATTTCGCCACAGAGAAGATAACATGTGACTTGAATCGGGGTAAGCGCGTTTTGACGTTACTTAGAAAACTGGTTTAAAAAGATTTTGAAGGAAATTAAAAATTGATTATGCTGTCACTTTTAACCTTAAAATCCAATAATATAAAGATTAAACTACAGTTCTTGCTTTCAAACAAAAATGTAATTTATTATAACAATCTAAATAAATTTTACGTATTTTTCAATTTAAACTTACTTTCAAAACAGCAATTTATGTCTTAGTGTCTAAGTTCTCTTGACCTGGTTCCGAGTGGGTACTTGTTTTTATCTTTTTGTCTTCTTGGTGTAAACTCATCTTCATCCTCTGACGTCACCAAAGCGGAATATTTGACGCCATTTTTCTTTCGACGGGAATAGACGAAAACCGCAATTGCCACGACCACGCAAATTATAACCAGGATTATAGTTAGGCCTATAAAAATTTTCCAAGCAGCGGCACCTTCGATTTCTTCTCTTTCGGTTTCAGTTTCAGTTTGAACTTCTTGGGTGTTTGTATCTCCGATCTCATAAGCTGAAGTCTTGGCTTTCCTCAAGTTTTTCCATCGTGATGTTCTTAAACGACGGTAATTGTCTTGCCAAACTGGTAAATACTTTTCAACCCAGAAGTCCTCAGTCTCCTCGATTAGTAAACGTTTAACTTTCTCAGAGAGGCCATGATTATCACTAAGTTCTTGGTCAAGGATGTTAAAATAAGACAAGAGTACGGCGGGTACCCATGGATCATTGGCTTCGTACGCCGTGTTTCTACCATCGTTTACAAGTACTTCAAGACCTCGATCACCTTCCCGGAACTTATATTTTACCGATTCTAACTTGTACACTAGTTCCTGGACGATTTTATCAGTCTCTGGGTTCTGGTTTGCAGATGACGCCTGCAGTTGATAACCACAAATAGATATTAAGAGAAAAACTGCCCTGGTCAACATCTTTTTGAAATTTTAAGCCTAAATCGGGCCTAATTCTTACAGAAGGCTATTGACCCACGCGCGTGAACGATTTCGCATTGACGCTCGCGCGATTCTTAAGCCTATTTCAAGTCCGTTTCTTAAACTAACCACGTGACACGAGTAAACTATTTCGACGCGAACACCGCGTATTGGTAAATGGGGAAAAAGATTATGGGCTAACTTGGAAATGTTCCACTATTTTATTTATAAATTTCTATACAAAATGTGATGGAATGTCAGAGCACCACGAGTAATGTTGTTCAAGGTTTCTGTTCGTCTTTGGTTTCACCAATATTGCTTAGGAAGTGTTTAATTTCCTGTTTATCGGTTGTGTCTCCGTCGCTTTCCGGTTCGTCCTCATCGTACAGATTCTTGACTCTTCCACTCATGAAAAAGACGGCCAAGTCAAAACAGGATCCCAACAATAAGAAGGCCGACGCGGCTCCGTGCAACGAGTAACGTAATTTGTCCGTGTCGTAGATCCAACAATTACCAGCAACTCCGCAAGAAGATTCCCAAATAATACAAGCAGCATCGGTCAAAGCCCCGAAGATGATTGGATAGGGGATCAAAGCTAAATAGTGCTGAAGATGTTAAAGGATCCCTTCACGGTAAAATTGTAATAATCTTTTAAGTACCTAAGAGTGAGATAACAGTCGTAATGGTCCCTAGTGCAAAATCCTTGTCCTCTGGTTTAATGCACCTAAAGCAAACAGATGTTTTCACTTTTTTTAAGTTCAAAGTGTAGGTACCAAGAGAAAGTATAGATTTTTCTTTGGTGCGAGACATTCTTAAAGGGATATTGGCATAGAAATAGATCATTATATTTTGCATAGAAAGATGTAAGTCTGGCGACACCTTGAAGACACTCTTACGACGTTACCTGGGCGTCACACAAGGAACGCTGCTGTTTGGAGTAAATCTCAGTCGCAAGATACAGACCCCAGTACTAACTAGAAGCCTGGTACGTCATCATCCATGGTAGACAGTACATGTTATTCCGTTTAATGTATGTTCCCATTTAACTAACTTATTAGCTTTTCAAATTTTAAGTATTTAAAAGCATTAATTTTATAATTGTACCTAAGTGTAATTAAAGTTGAACCAATTCTCGATGATGAAGAAACGAACTTGTTGATGGTAAAAATGATTATGAATGGTATGAACATGTAGCAATTAACCGGACAATATCCTTCGTAAACCCGACGTTTTGAACTGTAACTTCCAGAGAGACCTTCGACGCATGTACAATCGGAATAAAACTAAATAGAAAATTGGAAGATTTGAATATTCACGAGGCAACCAATTAAATTCGTGTCTATTAACTACGTACGCTTTCATCTCTGGTTACATTGTAATGTTTACAACCGGCGAAACATGGCGAGAAATAAGTTGAAAAGTCATCCTCGGCGCAAACAGGATGATAAACTTGAGTTGTACATTCGCATTTTGCGTTGCAGTTATTGGTCAACTCGATTTTACTGAACGGGGTTAAAGGTCAAATTAAACGAACGTTGTCATTTTATAGTATGTAACCATAAGTTCATAAGATATGTTCCATAAGTTTGTCACTGGTTACAAACTGGAGCTGGTCATGAAGTGAGTGAGGTAGGTCATAGATTCGAGGTAAAGCGACGCCTGGTAAGGCGCTGTGAAAGTCTTAGTACAGACTAAATAGGAAGATGGACTGCTAAACCGAGTGCAGTCAATTCTCGAACTAGCTCTCAGTAAGTTTCTAACATTAAGTGTCATACTTATAGAACATATCTTATAAACTTATGATGTAACTCATTTACAATTTGTCCGATTCTACAGCTCCCGGTAGATGTATCTGATCGCACTTGAAGAACATGGTAACAAACATGCCAGTCGCGCTAACCAATCCCACAAGTAACATGCAAAAGGTCAAAGCTCGTGGTCCTGGTTTAAATCGACGAATCAGAAGAGCCCCCGCGAACATACCAAGGACCATAGCCATACTAGTTGTAGAACCTTTCAACAAATATAATTTTGTTTAATCATAAGCTTATAAAACTCTTTTAAAGACTAGTAACTAACCAGTAACGAAGTTGGCTTGTGACGCGCTGAATCTAAATTGATTTTCGACGTACTTTGGCATGAAAACGAAATAACCTAGGATCCCATTTAAAGTACAGATCGAACTGCAAACGCTGCAGACTAGCACGGGATTTTTGAAAAGTCTGGTTACGGTTTCCCATAATTCCTTGGACGTATCCGAAATATTTTTACGGACTTTTTCCCGAGCTTTTGGCGCCATTCCGGGCCTTTTCTTCAAGGCCTTAGGGAACAGAAACAAGGGTAATGAGAACACAAAGATAAGGACACCCAAAACCACAAAACCAATCCACCAGGCACCGATAAATCTCGGGTCATCGTTAGGTATACCCGGATCGCCTAAAATACAATATAAAATGAATAAGATAAGTCTAATTAGGGTTAAGAATGTGTACTAACTGTATGGATCTTCGTAATACTTCAAACATACGGCTGCCAATAGAAAACCCAGAGTTGGTCCGAGAATTCGTAAGGCGTACATAATACCTTAAATGAAATACTGTTTAAGAACCAAGATAAGGCGCTGAGCCTAATCTTTCAAAGGCTTAGGTTAGGTTCTACAGTAGCAAACCTAATCTAACCAAGGCTTTAGTTAGGTGCTACCATGCTAAGCCTGATATTTCAAAGGCTTAGGTTAGGTTCTACTGTACTAAGCCTAATCTTTCAAAGGCTAGATTCTACATTAGTAAGCCTAATCTAACCAAGGCTTGAGTTAGGTGCTACCATGCTAAGCATGGGTTAACTGCTTTGCCTACTATCACCAAGGGTTAATTGCTAAGCCTAATATCACCAAAGGTTAATTGCTAAGCCTAATATCACCAAAGGTTAATTGCTAAGCCTAATATCACCAAAGGTTAATTGCTAAGCCTAATATCACCAAAGGTTAATTGCTAAGCCTAATATCACCAAAGGTTAATTGCTAAGCCTAATATCACCAGGTTAATTGCTAAGCCTAATATCACCAAAGGTTAATTGCTAAGCCTAATATCACCAAAGGTTAATTGCTAAGCCTAATATCACCAAAGGTTAATTGCTAAGCCTAATATCACCAAAGGTTAATTGCTAAGCCTAATATCACCAAAGGTTAATTGCTAAGCCTAATATCACCAAAGGTTAATTGCTAAGCCTAATATCACCAAAGGTTAATTGCTAAGCCTAATATCACCAAAGGTTAATTGCTAAGCCTAATATCACCAAAGGTTAATTGCTAAGCCCAATATCACCAAAGGTTAATTGCTAAGCCTAATATCACCAAAGGTTAATTGCTAAGCCTAATATCACCAAAGGTTAATTGCTAAGCCTAATATCACCAAGGGTTAATTGCTAAGCCTAATCTTACCAAAATACATTGGAGATTCCTTCTTTTTAACGTTATCATCTATATACGGTGTCCCAAGGGTGTAAAAGGCCGTGGA
Organism: Phalangium opilio; assembly: GCA_019434445.1. Classification (NCBI taxonomy): domain Eukaryota; kingdom Metazoa; phylum Arthropoda; class Arachnida; order Opiliones; family Phalangiidae; genus Phalangium; species Phalangium opilio. Next base: position 23,465 of record JAEQBA010000788.1, read on the forward strand.
CCCGAACCCGTTACATAAATAGGCGACGAAGAGCAAAGCAACTGCCGGGAAGGTCACCTTGGCCCCTCGGTTTTCCTGGCAGTCGCCACCATTAGCAGTGGCCGTATTACAGAGTCTATGGGGACCATCTTGCCCTTGCACGAGAAGGTGGTCGGAAGGTCCGTAAATGAAGTAAGGTAAGGCGCTCAAGAAACAACTGACAACGACCACAATCATACCAACTGATATCAAACGAGGTCGGTTTGTTCTACCACCATAATACCCTGTAATAATCAAACAACATAATAAACTCCTACTGATAAGACATAGTAACTGAAGTCAACGGACGAAATAAAGCAAACTCATAAAGTTTTATGATTAGACCGTTGATCTTATAAACCAGATTAGACGATACTAAAAATTACTTATAATTACCTAGACAGGAACCAGTGAAAACTGGACTTAAATTATCCGCTAGCAGTATGAAGGCGGACACTTTACTGTCGAAGGAAAACCTCTTCTCCAACGTGGACAGAACCCCGATGAAATAAGTAAAGAACGCCCCTTGGAGGATACCAATAATGCAGGACACCACCAAGAACGTTTTTGGTGTTGCGTATTTTTGAAGGTAATCGGGTTTGAAGCTACCAATACCGCATCTCGTATCATCATCAACATCTTCACCACCTTCTAGACCTTCATCCATGTACATGGTACTCTTCCTCGATGGTTTGACGTCCAAGGATGGTAACTCCAAATCCAACGTCTCCTCCGAGACTTCTTTAACGCCATCAGAGTCTTTCGACAAAGTCCTTGATGGAGTTTTATCCTCTTCTTCGGCTAAATCGTTCATCGTGATTGTCGTTTACAAGTTAATACGATAAGTCCATTGTTACGATATAACTGTAAGTCTTTTCCATCTACAATTCTCTTGATTTCATTTCTCTTAAGTATTTAAGAGATTGACTTCGCAGAACGCGTCTTCCAGACTCTATAAACGTTATCGTAAATGATTTAAAGCGTTAGGGAACTGGATTACGACATTCCTTTACGTTCTTCTTATCTCTAACGGGGACAAAGTCCCGAGTTTATTTTCTTAATTTACCCTAGATATAATTCATTCCCCTCTTTCTCTCTAATGGATAATTTTTCTAATCAAAAAACGACTGAATTTGCAGGTTAATTTATTATAAACTACTTTTGTATTGAGTTTGGTTTAAGTAAGATGATAACGAAAAATGTGATACTGCAAATTCTGCTTAGGTAGGTTAGTTTAGTAACCGTGATAGGGGTTTAGCAATCGTGAAAACGTGTGATAGTTAGGTTAAGACCAGGAATACATACAACTAATTGGAATCATTGTGTACGTGAAAACCATTTTCACTCAACGTATCTAGGTGGATTTTGTGGGGAAGAGCTAGCTGGACTGATCATTATGTATGATGAATTTTACCTAGCTCTCATCCCTCAATCTCTTTGGGTTGATCTACTGCTATTCTAAGCTGGTTTTGATTGGATTCAAAATTATTTAATAAGTTGGTTGGTGCACAGTGTTTTACTTATTTTTGTTGTGCTACTTTTTTATTCAGCAAATATAATACTGTAGTTGTATACTTTTATTACTTATTTGTGGTTATTTTTTTTACTCTGTTCCAAACGCGATAAGAATTACAAGTATAAATATTGGTAGCCATCTTGCATAATGGATTCAAAATTCTCTATCAAGTGCAACTATACTTTTTATCAGTTTTCAACCCTATACTTTTCTTGACTTTAAAGAGATAATAAAATTCCTAAAGGGATCAATTCATACATTGCCTTGGAAACGATTGAAACTGCTTAGTTGGTATATTTGAGAACTGTAATAACAAGATTATAGGTTTAAATTATTAAAATCGATCTCTCTAAGTCGCTCAAAAACTAGAACTATACCCCCAATAGAAATTGTTAAACCTACAAGAAAATATTTCTCATATTTTCGAGGAAATTCGGTACTTTAAAGGGCACGTGAAGTGTTGAAATATTTTCATTTTATTGGATATAGAATGATAAAAATAGAATCTCGTTCCTTTCGTTGATTGGCTGAAACTTTGGCCTATGAGAAGGCCGGCAACATTTTGTGGAAAAGGTAAAACAAATAAAGAGCAAAGTAGCCTTATGTTTTAGGCCTAGTAATCAAGGTAAATATTTGGTTAGTTAGATTAACGTTTTTGAGCCTAATTCAAAAGCAAATTATTTTATATTTTCACACTCCCTTTAATATATTTTAAATCACATCCCACAGTTAACGTATTCGTGGAAAATGTCTAAAAACTAACAGAAAATCTCTGGAAATTTAATACACTATCAACGAAAAATAACATTAAACCTTTTTGAAATATCCTCGAATCTCTTCGAATTAATAAATCACCTCTTTTTGATATACCTTTTCAGAAACGTAGCACCGCTGCTATCATCAAACTCTAGGAAATCCTAGAGCGATGATTCCTTTCGATTCTTAGTTACTTTATCGTGGATTTGATTGAGAAATAAAGCAACACCCACACATTCCAAAATGAACTAAACGAAAGTTATCAAACTACAAAACGGGTTTAGGTTGGGCATAAGCTTTAGGTGCCACCTGGTTATAGCAACAGGAACTACTATTCTTTTTTTTTTTTTCTTTTTGACTGTTAATCAATGCCTAGTACACGCGAAGCTGAAACCTAGAAAGAGAGAGGGAGAAAGAGTGGTAATCACCATACCAATAACGTTGCCTCTGTACCCCCACGGCAACGAAGTCTTCCCAGAATCCTCAGTGGCGTTTTGGTAGGGTCGTTCGGTACAGAAACGTAAAGAATGCCCTCTGTGTCTTAGAAATAGAAACTAGTTTTCGTACAAATACAATGGCGCTACGCGGCAGCACTTAACAAATGGCCTAACGAAGGGTAGGTACGTTCGCAAGGTATAGTACACTGGCAGTGTTCCATTGCCGCATCATCACCACCTTGCAACCTGGACGTTACTCTTGATACCTTTATGTTAATTTACTTCGCAATGCGATAACGGTTTTGGCCATACAATGAATGAGAAGCTAATGGTATTGAAAGAACAAATAAAATAAAACTGTTGATTTAATAGCGCATCCCCAGCACGGATTTCCTAGAAACAGAATGAAATTGCAATGAACAGGGCTATTCTACCTTGACCTCGATATTAAACTCTCTGAGGGGTACGTCATTTTGCTGGAAATATCTTCGCTGGATCCTTTTTCTCTTCAAAATTCTTTACTGATTTGAATTATGAATTTCAAAAGAATTTAAGAGACTTTTGGGCACTAAATTGAAAGGGGCGTACTAGAATTCATTGTTTATTTGAAACTATGGGTCTATATTAAATAAGATACTCGTAATTAAGCGTGTGTATGACACAAATTAAATTTCTGAATTATGACAATACCGCAATCAGCAAATCTACTGCCCTTCGTGCCTCAATGTGCAAGTTGTGAACCTTTGCTAAAAAATTTAATGCAATTACACGATCTCTGTAAGCCTTGGTTTATTATATCGAATTTTCTTCTCAAAGTTCTAAAAGTAAATCAAAATAAAAGCATTATATCACTAAGCAAAGCCTGACCTATATTATTTCAAACCGCGTACATCTAGGAGGATAATTGCCTAAACTAACTTTGAACAAAAAACCGGCCAATCATGGTGCACAGTGCTTTTAAATGGTTTACTTTATATGAGTTTGCGATTCAATCTTAGAAAAGTTAAATGTTCACGTAGAAAACCTCCGCTTTCCACGTTTAAAATTCGCGTGTTCAACTCTTCTAACCCTGACGTGTCTTTTTATTACAAAAATTATTATGATTAGACTTTCGTGGTAGGACTCCACTTAACTTTTGTTATGAAACTAACTTAATGATCTTTTTAGGTTGCAATATAACCCTTTTTTGAAAATATAAAAGTGGTTAGCAGAAAGCGTAGCATCGATTGCCCGCAACAACAGCACCTAAATTTATTATAGACGCTAACTTAAACCGACTGAAGCGAAATAATAGTCATTTCAAAATGCTTTTACCTTATTTCTGTTTGAGTTTAGAGAGTCTAAGCGTTTAATTTGGTACTACGATTAAAACCACTCGTATTTCGAATGCATGAAAGAGTAAACAATCGGCAAATCTATCAGCAACTCGACACAGTCTTCGAAGATTTCGCATTGAATACTGGGCTAGAATTTAAGAGGAGCCTAAAATGACAATGAACCAAATCACATTTCTTGGAAATAACCGATATTTTAAATACAGGTAATTATCAAATCGTAATGCTGTCGTCGATTAGAAAAATAACATTTTTTCTGTTATAGGTACGCCCAAGAAACTCCAATAAACGTGACGACAATTACGGTGAGTTTATCGCCAATCGGTGGCGTTTTTTAATGGCAAGTATAAACTTTTAATATTTCTTGTCAGGAATCGTGGAGCTTGGAGCGAGTAAAGCCATATTACGAGATCCTAGCGGAATATACAAAACGATCCTTGAACGCCCGGTATTTTTCATACTTTCAATTTGTGAACAGGGCCGAGCGAGAAAGAATTATGTTGTTAACTCGCCATAGTCCTCTTTGGTCCTCGCTCGCTCGCTCGTTCGGTCAAACGGAGGACAGAAAATTCGAGAATTTCACTAAATTCTTTGCCTTTTGACTCGAATTGGCATTATCTTCATGTAATTTAATTTTGACCTTGATTTTAGACTATATTACGAAGACCTTTATGTTAGCTTTTTCGATCTTGCCAAAGTATGCAATGAACCTGATGCTTTCAACGTAAGTGAAACTGAAAAATAAATCATACCGAATTTAAATAAAAAAAAAGAACTAAGTTCGAGTAATTCATCATTAAATTGGTTTTAGAAATCAAATATTATCATGATTCCCTTGCCACTCTCTTATTTCGGTGGTGGACAGAAACGTTTCACTCCGTCTCCGGTGTTCGAAACGGCCAGGACAATTATAATCTCGGGGGCCCCGAAGAGATACTTGTCCACTTCCATGTCTTTCTTAAATATGGACACGAATGTAAACATTGCTTAGTTGCAATTCAATTCATTGAATTTCATTCTTCGATCAATTAGGTGGTGATTTTAGTGGGGTTTACCTTGGTGCTTCTGTCACTTTTGTTCGTCGTTCATTCCATCGTAACCAACAAATACAAATCGGTGTCCACCAAGAAAGTTGTCAAGAAACTGGCCCGAGAAACCCTGGAAAATGTCTGGGATAACGCGTCGCTCTTGTGCGCCGAACGTAAGTGATGTCTTATCTTTGATAATAATTCCTCATTATATCAAATGGTACAGCGCCACCCACTCCACGTGGAGAATTCAACGATGCGCAGATTATGTTCCCCTTACGAAAGGTCACAAGGTGGATAGCATTGCGCTCTAATAGAACATATTTACGTTCCCTGTGTAGCTATTCCCTCCGTTTTGCCGCACATTACTTGTCGTCTACTGGCTGCGTCGTGGCTGATCGGAGTTACTTTCATTCTGTTTTTCTTGGGTTGTTTCTTGCGGACGGAGTTCACGTCGGAAAGCTACAATACCATCGACACCGTCTCGGACTTGATCAAATCGGGAATTCCACCAGTAATGGAAAAGGAAACCGGAACTTTTGATTTTCTGAAACATTTGGTAAAATGATTTCCGTGTTAAGAAATCTATTCCTCTGACGTTATTGGTGCGTATCTATAGGCAACCCAGGACCCAGATGTTAAGGAATGGCTAGACGCACTCGATAAGGAGAACCTATTCCCGGATCCAGCAGAATTTCTGTCACTCGAAGCGTACATTCCGATACTTTCTGGGGAAAAATCTGTGATCGTGAAAGACACTTTTCTGTTTTGGGTCTTGGGGCACATCTTGACATATGGTTATGAGAATAAAGACTACTTTCTGAGCAATGGAGGACTTTATTTTTCGCAACAAGAACTTGCCTTCGACTACTTACACATCATGTTCAACACCTCTTTTATGAAAAGCAGCCCCATAGTGCAAGAGTCCCTCCAACTGAGGTCGGTATGAATTTTATCGTAAAATGATTCAGAGGGTTGATGAATTATCCATTGCAGCATGGAACCATTGTTCGAAACGCAAGCGTTGCATTATCTGGACTTTGAGGTGCGTCACTCAATTGAACAGATCACTTGGAAGAGACCGATGAAAACCGCGGATAATTTGGACCTAAGTAGCGTCATCGTTCCTTTCTATTTGCTTTTCTTGCTGTTGTCAGGAACAGTAGCCGCGGTCATTACCGAAATATTTTTTAAACAATGTACATAAACGATGAAAATTTTATAATTCAGCCCCGAAATCAAATTCCTAACACCAAAAGTTTTGCTAACATGCACCAACGAAATCACTGTAGTTTACGTTAAATCAAATAGACTCTAACTTGTAAATGGTAATTATGAACTTATGACGTCATTAAGGTTTAAAATAACAATTTGCATTCGAGTGTGAACCTAATTAATGTTCTAACCCAGACTTAATTGTCTTACATTAATTACAAGTTGGGAAACGAAATTAATACCCCTCCGAATCTAGAGAAGGACTACCTACAAACTTATTTACCTAAATATGCAATTACGGCTTTTAATTGACAAGCAAGTGCCGAAGTTAATAAATTATTCAACCATTATTATATTGACAAGTAGGTTAACGTGCAAACACTATGTTCTCTTTAAATCTCAAAGAAATTCTTAGTTTAAGAACATAACGGTTTTGTAGGATTTCATTACATAGCAACACAAGGCAAACTGACAACGTGGTGCACTAGTGTAACAACGCGCACAGACATACAGAAAGACGATTTTATTACTCTCTCTGTATTAATATTGAATCGAGAAACAAGATTATCTTAAATATTAAAATAAATATAATAATTATCTTATATTTTTTCTTCGTTAATTACACACCTTATTGCGCGTTCAAACTTGTAAATGACACACTTTTCCAATTTCAATATCGTGGAATCGATCAATCCAAAATATCATACTTGATTTAATTCTTATCTAAATCTCGAATTAACAATACACTTCATTTCACACGAGTAAAGTAAATTAGGGATATTGAATTTTCTTGTTGAAGGCTTAATTGTAAATTATACAAAAACGTCTTTGTTTGGACCAAGACCGAAAAAACCAACGATATGAGTGAGGTTTATCAATTGACTGAAGTTTCAGATATTGAAATTTTTCATTAAGTATTTCTAGTAGTTTAATCCTTAATCACTATTTAATTCAATCAACTGATTTTACTCTTAATCGATCTATTCCCTCTAAATTTATTCAAAAAATTGCATATCTCCGCTTTTTCAAGAACAATTCCATTTTCCGAAAACATTTTATCATGAAATTAATTATTTTGAAGGGATTTCGTATCGATGTTCCTTAACTTGTAAGCACCTTGACGGACATTGGTTTAAATATTAGTGGCTTGAGAAATTTTCAAGTTTGCACCAAATAGTTTTTTCAATGGTTACAATTTGTTGAGAAGACTGATACTCGATAAAATATGATTAAGAGTAATTTATTTTGCTCGGACTAATAAAATAATGTCGTTTACCAAAGGAAAAGGATCAACTTTTGTCCCATGTGGTTGCTTTTAGTAGGTAGCTCTCCTTCCATTTGAAAAACAAAAAACTTTCATGGACTGGAAAAATATTATGTAAGCATAAAAATAACCAAAGGTTAGTGTAAAGAATCCATAAAAAGAAAAATTTCTCAGTACTGTACAATGTCATTTTATATTCTCTTCAGCGGAATTAATACATAAATCACTTCACTCTAAACGAGTTATGATATAAAATTTTGCAATCATCCGTGTTTGCAGTGAATGGGTGCTCTTCTTAGAAATTGAGTAGAATATTTAAAATATTAATTATTGATCCTTCTAAACGTACTCCCTTCAAAATAATTAATTTCGTGATAAAATGTTTTCGGAAAATGGAATTGTTCTTGAAAAAGCGGAGATATGCAATTTTTTGAATAAATTTAGAGGGAATAGATCGATTAAGAGTAAAATCAGTTGATTGAATTAAATAGTGATTAAGGATTAAACTACTAGAAATACTTAATGAAAAATTTCAATATCTGAACTTCAGTCAATTGATAAACCTCACTCATATCGTTGGTTTTTTCGGTCTTGGTCCAAACAAAGACGTTTTGTATAATATCTGTCACTTCAGTCTTAAGGCGGTAGTCAACTCTTAACAGGCTGAAAAGGGTCATTTCCCGTCCCTATTATCTAAGGAACCAAAAATGCTATTAGTTAGCGGTTTAGAATAAAATATAAATCGAAATCATCCTTGGTTTGTGATACATTATTGATAATGATGGCACGAGATATTAGTGAGTATTATTTAAAATTAAAAGCCTATTCAAAATCGTAAAATTATTAACAATTTAATTTCGTAGAACTGTATACTTCTTAAATAGGTGTGTTGAGAAAGTTACGTGTGTTAAACTTTACAAAAAAAGGAATGTGCTATAATCTATTTAAGAAGCTGTCTGTAAAATCATGCTTGCAATCAGCCTATGTAAATTCCCTCTAAGAAGATCATGGGTGCATTTATTATGGCTAAAAGAAAGGCAACCTACGAATGGCTAAAAGAAAGGCAACCTACGAATGGCTAAAAGAAAGGCAACCTACGAATGGCTAAAAGTGGGCCTCTTTTTAGGGTAGAAAGAAACTAAAATACCATTTTTTTTATAAAATTTGTGGCAATAAACAAGATAGTTAGCAATAATCAGGGGTAAAACAAATCCAATTTAGTAAAATTTTGGAAAAGGGGAAATAAAGTCAGTTGATAAAACTTGATAATTCCAAAAACAGATGAACATTTAGCCGCTCATAACAACCTAACCTAACATAAGCTTAACCCTATATCTAAACCTAACATGATCTATCACATCATAAATCAAATGGGTCTTAGGTTGCCTATTTATACCCTTGATGATCTATAAATATTCTTGATTATTATAATAATTTGCCCTAAAATGTTAAAGTTACAGTTTTGGAGACTTGGGAGACCACAAAAATCCGAAATTGCGTTCTAACATATAAATGCTCACTGAGAATAGCCAAAATAAAATTAATATATAATTAAAAAATAATGAAACCCTGTATACCTCATATGGAAGTGTTGAATTAACTGCGCTTACGTAAACACCACTGTCTTAACTGCCAAAGCGAAAACACATTGAACTTTTTGTCTTCTTTCCAGTAGTATTTTAAAGTGTAAAACCTAGGGTTAGGAACTTAGGATATGTTTCTAGCATGAAGCGAAGCAGACTATATCAAATTCCAAAACAGAGCTGGAAATCAGCTTTTTTTTATAATCTTAAAGGACGAAAGACGCTATAAAGAGTATATTACACAGACTTACCAAAATTCAACTTAAGCCTTGGCCAAAACGAACGTCGAAAAATTACTTCAAACGATATTAAAACCTCTTTTAACTGTAATTATTTACCTGAATTACTTTTTAGACGAAAATTTGACCTGATAACAAAGTAGTGGTTATTACGGGCGTTATACTTCATTATAAAATCCAAATAATGGTGTTCAAGCTCGGATAAAATATCAAAAAATTAATTAGAGTCGACGACAGTAAGGCATTGCTAATTTAGAGATGCCTTACTGTCGTCTGCTATGAAATAATCTTTCTTACTGTCGTCTGCTATGAAATAGGGAATTCAAGGCATAATTAATTAGTTAAATTACAAATATTATGCTTCATTTATTTAAAAACTAAACAGGTAAGTTTCTCATTTAGTAAATGCTTGTTAATTTGAAAGTATTCCTAAAACTAACTTCGCTGTAGTTTTTCCGTATCGCCTATGACAATTTCCCTAAAAAACCGGGTAAAATGTAATGCTTTTTCTATGGGACGCTAACCCTAAAAAGGTGATTTTTTCGTTTAGCATTACAAACGGGTATCAAGTCATATCTACAAGGGCCTACCGGCCCTGTAGAATACAAAGAAACCATATTCTGCTCCGAAACCATAAATACTAAATTAAATAATCTAACTTAAATTAAACGTAGTGGCAAAAATATCGACTTTTTGATTGATTAGTATACGTCTTCGTGAAAGTTTTGAGGTGTAGCGGTCGAAAATTGAAAATGTAGAATTTGAATTGATTATTAATGGCAGATGCAAATAAAAATTGCTTGTTCAAAAAAAACGTCATCGTTGATTGTTAGAATGAATCGATTATAGGCAAAGACATTCCGAGCTAAATTGGGAATTAAAAATAGACTTGATTTTGCACGAGTGAACAAAGTTTTGGTCTCTTAAATCGATTTTCCTTCTCAAAAGTTCAAACGTCAAATTTTAACGAAGGTTTGAAAGCATAAAGTTAAACCGGGCTCTAACTAAATCCATTACGAGAATAATTAGCCGAAGTGTTTAACTAACTTTGTTTGAAAAATCATCCAACCGTAATATCATTTAAAATGGCGTGTAATATGAACCTGCTTCAAATAGATTTCAATCTTAGAAAGGGCAAATATTCCCGAGGCAAAGTCCCATTCTACCCAATCTCGGTTTCATAAAACTTTCAGAAATATTGAACAGATTTTCCGGGTTTAAAGCGTCGTTTGAAGGTAATAATAGAAATTAATTTAATTTTATTGTTGAGTCAACATTCGTGATTTCGCCTAATTATTCCGAGATTCCTTTTAAACCCCAGCAACAGTTTAGTAAGCCGGAGTAAGCGCTCTCAATGACGCCTTGCACTAGAAATCAGCCATGGAACGAGTCGAGAATTTCTTCATTGCACTTAAAAGAACTCGTATAAAATATTCTTTCAATTCTCGATTGTAGATTTGATTATAGGTTTGCTACCTTTGTCTTCACCTTATACGTAGCTTTCTGGCTATATTTATGCTAAATTAATTGGCGCCTATCAAATAATGAACGTCGATTTTTGGCAACAATGTCACACTAGCTTAAACGCCAACTTAAACAAATAATAATAGCAAAAGTTAGGCCTAATGTATGTATGTAATATTATTAACTTTTAATAGCCTCTTACTAAATACTAAAGGGAATAAAAACTCATTTCAAAAATGTTTTACTTCATTTCTGTTTGAGTTTAGAGAGTTTGAGCGCTTACTTTTAAGTTTACTACGATTAAACACTTTCGTTTTTCCGCTGCATCATAGAGTAAACAATCGCAAATCTATCTGCAACTCGTTTCAGTGTTCGAAGGTTTCATATTGATTACTCGCTAGGATTTAAGTGGAACGCAAAATGACAATGAACCCATTTGAATATCTTGGAAATAACCGATATTTTAAATACAGGTAATTTTTGAATTTTCAGATGTTAATGTTGTCGTCGATTTGAAAAATGACATTATTTTAATAGGTACGTCCAAGAAACTCCATTAAACGTGACGACAATTACGGTGAGTTTATGTCAACATTCATTTGGTGGCGTGTCTCGCAGAATGGAATTTCTTAATGGAAATTATACTTTTAATATTTCTTGTCAGGAATCGTGGGACTTGAAACGCGTAGGGACGACTTACAAAATCATAGAGGAATATCTAAAACGAGCCTTCAACACTAAGTATTTTTCGTACTACTTTGAATTTGATTGAACTATTAATTGGGTCGAGCGAGAATGATTTGCGGTGTTAAGGCGCCATGTTGTAGTCCTCGCTCGTTCGATCTGATTGATGCGTGAATATTCAAGAATTTAAATTTTGTTTGCTTTGTTCGACTCGATTAAACTGAAATATTAACTATATAACGAGAAGCACGAACAATACTGAAATAATTGTTAAAAAATGTTTTAAGTTCATAGTTTAGCTTCCCTAAAATGCGTCTCTTTTTACACTTTCAATTGTTAACTATCTTAACAACCGATAACTTACGGAGTTACTTTAATATCTCATCGTTTGTCGATGATTTTAGAGTATGTTACGAAGACCATCAAGTTAGCTTTCTCGATCTTACCAAAATATACACTGAACCTGAGGCTTTCAACGTAAGTCAAACTGAAAGAGAAATCAGACTATAATTACACAAACTGCACCTTCTTAACTCTGGTTTTTAGAAATCAAATTTTATCCTGTTTTCCGCGCCACTCTCATATTTCAATGGCCGACAGGAATATTTCACTCCGTCTCCGGTGTTCGATACGGCCAGGATGATTATCGTGTCCGCCGCCCCGAAAAGAGTCTTGTCCACTTCCTTGTCCTTCTTAAATATGGACACTCCGGTAAATTTCGCTCAATTACAGCACACTAACAATAACCAATTCATTGAATCTCTTTCGCGGTTCTACCAGGTGCTGATTTTAATTGTGTCCACTTTGGTCATTGTGTCACTTTTGCTCGTCGTTCACTCCATCGTAACCAACAAATACAAATCGGTGCCCACCAAGAAAGTTGTCAAGAAAATGGCCCAAGAAACCCTGGGAAATGTCTGGGACAACGCCTCCCTCTTGTGCGCCGAACGTAAGCAATCAAGTGATCGCTTATATTTAGTTAGAATTCCTCATTGTGTCAGATTGTTGAGCGAGTGGCTTCGTATAGAGAATTCAGCGATGCGCGGATTTGGTTTCCTTTACGAAAGTTGGAGAGCGCTTTAATCAAACATAATTACGTTTCCTACAGCGATTCCCTCCATTTTGCCCCACATTAATTGTCGTCTGCTGGCTGCGTCGTGGCTGATCGGAGTGACTTTCATTCTGTTTTTCTTGGGTTGTTTATTGCGGACGGAGTTCACGAAGGAAAGCTACAATAGCATCGACACCCTTTCGGACCTGATCAACTCGGGAATTCCACCTATCATGATCGAAGAAACCGGAACTTTCGAGTATCTGAAAATATTGGTAAATTAAATGTTTAATCATTCTTTTCTTCCGACGTCATTTTTGCGTATCTATAGGCAACGCAGGACCCTCTTGTTAAGGAATGGCTAGACGCACTCGACAAGGACAAAATTTTCACCAATCCTGTGGAATATCTAGACCTTGATGGATACATTCCGATTCTTTCTGGAGAAAAAGCTCTGATCACGAAAGACACATATTTGGTTTTGTTCTTGGGACAATTATTGATATCCAATTCCAAGAATCAAAAGTTCTTGGAGGACAAAGGGGGAATTTACATTTCGCAACAAGAATTTGCCTTCGAATACTTGCACGTCATGATCAACACCTCTTGGATGAAAAGCAGCCCCATTGTGCACGAGCTCGCCCAACTGATGTCGGTATGAATTTTATTGTAAAATTATTAAGATGATTGATGAATATTCTATAGCAGCATGGAACCATTATTCGAAACCCAGGCTTTGGGCTATCTTGAGTTTGAGATGCTTCACTTACTTGATCAAGTCACTTGGAAGACACCGTTGAAAAGCGCGGCTGATTTGGACCTGATTAGCGTCGGCGTTCCCTTCTACTTACTTCTCATGCTGTTGTCAGGAACAGTAGCCGTGGTCACAACCGAAATATTCTTCAACGGATTTGCTTAAACATTAAATACGTCACGAGACGAAATTGATTATTTCGAAAATCTCAAAAATATTTTTCACTTCAATCAATCGCACGAACAACAAAATGGCTCCCTTGGACCTCACTTCAAATGTTCCCTTTAACTTGCAGGTGGTAATTATGTACTTAATGAAAAACACAATTGCAATCGAGTTTAAAATTAATTAGCAATGCAATACAAATTAAATGTCTTAACCGTCAATAATATACAAAAAGAACGGTTGTATTTAACTGGTCGCAAATTGAAAAAGGCACGTGTTGAATTTGAATTTCTTTGGAAACGGTAGATGCAAATAAAAATTGCTTTTTCAAATCTAAAACGTCATCGTTGATTTTAAATACGAGTTAATTGTAAGCACACGCCAAAGACACTCCGAGCTAAATTGGAAATTTAAAATACACTTCATTTTACACGAGTGAAGTAAAATTTTAGTTTCTGATATTGATTTTTCTTCATAACATTAAATTTTCGTATTGTTCAAAACTTTTCCCCATCGAGCTGCCAATTTTTGTCTCAATATACTGGAATATGTTTTTATTTGAAAGAATATTCAATCAATATCGGAACTTTGGGTCTTAATTAAAGATGACACGAGAAATTAAGAGTGAACTTCGTGAATCTAAAGAGGACCAGCAAAGATATCTATTTTGTGATCCGAGCACAAGCACGGTAAGGTCCACCCCCCCCCCTCCCCTCCGCGGACCTAACATCAAAAAGTGCTTGGAAACTGGCTTAACAGTCAACGTTGGGAACATTGGAATATAAACTCTCGACTTAAGAAAGTTCTGGTTTCTTGAATCGATTTCTCTCCTCAAAGTTCAAACATAAAATTTTAACGAAGGTTTGAAAGCATTAAGTTAAATCGAGCTCCAACTAAATCCATTACGAGAATAATTAGCCGAAGTGTTTAACTAACTTTGTTTGAAAAATCATCCAACCGTAATATCATTTAAAATGGCGTGTAATATGAGCCTGCTTCTAATAGAATTCAGTCTTGGAAAGGGCAAATATTCCCGTAGCAGTAATTCCCATCCATGTCCAATTCTACCCAATCTCGGTTTCATAAACCTTCCAGAAATATTGAACAGAGTTTTCGGGATTGAAGCGTTTAGTGGTAATAATAGAAATTAATTTAATTTTATTGTCGAGTCAAGCTTCATGATTTCGCCTAATTATTCCTTTTAAACCCCAGCAACAGTTTAGTAAGCGGGAGACGGTGCAGGTTAAGAGCGAGAGCGGTTCAAGCGCTCTCAATGACGCCTTCCACCAAAAATCAGCCATGGAACGAGTTCAGAATTACTTGATTGAACTTAAAAGAACTAGTATAAAATATTCTTTCAACTCTCGAAAATAGATTTGATTATAGGTTTGTTACTTTTGTCAGGGAGAGAAAGGGAGATGCCGCGTGAATAGCGCGAGGTGTCTCTCTTTTGGGTGGGGGAAGTAAATTTCCCAGCCAACGGGGGTAGTATCGCCCGGGCCACCGCGAGCGCTACTGCGCAAAATCCAAAGTTTTTATCTCATGTAGCGACTATTCGCGCATGCTCAATGATCCACCGAATGACCCAAGGTAGAGAGAGAGAGAACATAGTATTTCATACCCCCGTTTTCAACCCCTACCCGCTAGATACGAGTTCTGTTAGCATTAGGCGGCTTCTCCCTTTCCTCCCTGCTTTTGTCCTCACCTTATCCTTAACTTTCTGGCTATATTTATGCCCAATTAATTGGTGACTATCAAATAATGAACGTCGATTTTTCGCAACAATAGCACACTAGCTTAGAAACCGCGCCCTTTGAAGTTTTTTTTCTCGAGTCTAACCTAAACTAACAATTATAGCCTTTTACTAAATACTTACACATTACCGGGTAGAAGTGAATTAAAAGTCAAAACAAAGAGCTTCAACTTCATTTCTGTTTGAGTTAGCGCTTACTTTGTACTTTATTGCGATTAAAATCACTGACTTTCCGCGACATGACAGAGTAAACAATCGCAAATCTCTCATCAACCCATTACAGTCATCGAAGGTTTCATATTGATCACTCGCTATGGATTAACGTGGAAACGTGGAACCCAAAATGACAATGAACCCATTTCAATTTCTTGGAAATAACCGATATTTTAAATACAGGTAATATTTTGCATTTTCAAATAAATAATGTTGTCGTCGATTTGAAAATTAATTTTTTATAGGTACGTCCAAGAAACTCCAGTAAACGTGACGACAATTACGGTGAGTTTATGTCAACATTCATTTGGTGGCGTGTCTCGCAGAATGACATTTCTTAATGGAAATTATACTTTTAATATTTCTTGTCAGGAATCGTGGGACTTGAAACGCGTAGGGACGACTTACAAAGTCATAGAGGAATATCTGAAACGATCCTTCAACATGAAGTATTTTTCATACTACTTTAAATTTGATTAAACTATAAAAACTGTTGTAATCATCGCTCAGATTGATGTGCTAGTATTCGAGAATTTAAATTTCATTTGCTTTGTTCGACTTGATTAAAGCGAAATTTTTAACCATAAATCGAGAAGCACAGTCAACACTGATATTAATATGTAAATAACTAGCTGTTACCCGCAGAATTTGGTAGCACTCTAGGAGCGAAGGCACTCGGCGTTGCCCGTCGGGACATATTATATTACTTTTCATGCGGACATTATTCCATAAAGAAGGGTTTTTAAGTTTTTGGCCGCCATCAAACCCGAAAGACCATTCAGCCCGTCTATAGATTAAAGGAAACCAAAGAGGAAACCATCAAACCAGTGTACTAAGTATTTGTGAAATCGTTTGCAACGCGCGGACTTTGTTGCATAGAGAAGATTTTTTACATTTCTGGGCACCATTTATTAAGATGGCAGCGGATTGGAAAAATCTTTCTTAGTACGTGCCATATTAGCGAAGCGGCAACTCTATAGACCTTGAGTACGCGCTACTACTTAGAAGTAACGTTCCTGCAACTTTTCAGCCTTCTAGGGCAAGCGGTTTGGGCTGGGCGTTGATTATCAGTCAGGACTTTGATTTATATAGATATAGATGATTTCAGTTCATAACTTAGCATACCTAAAGTGTGCCTCATTTTACACTTTCAAATGTTAACTATCTTAACATCAGCTAACTTACGTACTTAATTTAATATCTCATTGTAATTTAATTTTCTCGATGATTTTAGAGTATATTACGAAGATCATCAAGTTAGCTTTTTCGATATTACCAAAATATACACTGAACCTGACGCTTTCAACGTAAGTCAAACTGAAAAAGAAATCAGAATTGAATTACACAAACTGAACAAAGTTTGAATGATCCTTCTAAACTTCGGTCTTAGAAATCAAATTTTATCCTGTTTTCCGCGCCACTCTCATACTTCGACGGTCGACAGGAACATTTCACTCCGTCTCCGGTGTTCGAAACTGCCAGGATGATTATCCTGTCAGCCGCCCCGAAAAGAGTCGTGTCCACGTCCTTGTCCTTCTTAAATATGGACACTCCAGTAAACATTGTTTTTTTACAATCCAATTCATTGGATTACATTCTTCGCTCCATTAGGTGGTGATTTTGATGGGTTCCACCTTGGTCCTTCTGTCACTTTTGCTCGTCGTTCACTCCATCGTAACCAACAAATACAAATCGGTGCCCACCAAGAAAGTTGCCAAGAAACTGGCCCAAGAAACCCTGGGAAATGTCTGGGACAACGCGTCTCTCTTGTGCGCCGAACGTAAGCGATTAAGTCATCGCTTACACTTGAAATAACATTTATCATCGCGTCAGATCGCAGCGCGAGACAGTTTCCACAATCCAATTAGCGGGGATTGCATTCCCGTAACGAAAGATGCTTAGCGCTTTAATCAAACATAATTACGTTCCCTGTAGCGATTCCCTCAATTTTGTCTCACATTACTTGTCGTCTGCTGGCTGCGTCGTGGCTAATCGGAGTGACTTTCATTCTGTTTTTCCTGGGTTGTTTCTTGCGGACGGAGTTCACGACGGAAAGCTACAATACCATCGACACCCTCTCGGACTTGATCAAATCGGGAATTCCACCAATAATGGCAAAACAAACCGGAACTTTGGAGTGTCTGGAAATATTGGTAAATAGGCGTTGTCGTGTTAAGTTACTCGATACTTCTGACGTCATTTTTGCTTATCTATAGGCATCGCAGGACCCGGCTGTTAAGGAATGGCTAGACGCACTCGACAAGGACCAAATTTTCACCAATCCTGTGGAATATTTCGACCTTGATGCATACGTTCCTCTACTTTCAGGAGAAAAAGCTCTGATCACGAAAGACACTTTTATGATTTGGTTCTTGGGAGAATTCTTGACATCTGATCCCGAGAATAAAGAATTCTTCCTGAGCAATGGAGGACTTTACTTTTCACAACAAGAACTTGCCTTCGACTACTTACACGTCATGTTTAACACCTCATGGATGAAAAGCAGCCCCATTGTGCATGAGTTCGTCCAACTAATGTCGGTATGAATTTTATCATTAAATGATGAATGATCTTGAGGAATGTTCTATTGCAGCATGGAACCAATTTTCGAAACGCAAGCGTTGGACTATCTGGATCTTGAAATGCGTCACTTAATTGAACAGGTCACTTGGAAGACACCCATGAAAAGCGCGGCTGATTTGGATCTGAGTGGCGTCGGCGTTCCCTTCTACTTACTTCTCATGTTCTTGTCGGGAGCAGTAGCCGTCGCCATAACCGAAATTATCTTCAGCCAATTTACTTAAACTTTAAACATTAAATACGTCACGAGACGAAATTGAATTTTTCGAAAAATATATTCCACACCAGCAACAAAATGGTTCCATTTAAAATCATTTAAAATTTTCCCATTAAATTATAGCAATAATTATGTACTTATACTACTTAATAACACGCAATTACAATCGAGTGTAAAATTAATTAGCAATGCAATACAAATTAAATGTCGTAATTGACACTTGCAAATATATATAGTGCCATGGTTTCAGTTTCATTAACAAACATGTTTGATTGAATAGCTGTCATTATGACAGTTTTGAAATAAAGACAAAAAGAACAGCGGTCAAAAATTGTATAAGGTACATTTTGAATTTTAATGTCTATGGAAATGGCATGGCAGATGCAAATAAAAATTGCTTTTGCAAATGAAAAACGTCACCGTTGATTTTAAAAACTAGTTAACTATAAGCATACGCCAAGGAGAATATTTTCACCAATCCAGTCGAATATCTATCTAACCTTGATGGATACAGTCCGATTCATTCTGAAGAAAAAGCTGTAATCGTAACGCACACTTTTCTCGCATAGTTCATGAGGAAATTCCTGAAATCTGATCACGTAAGTCAAAGTATTCTTCCTGAACAAAGGCGGATTTCACATTTCGCAACACGAGTTTAGATTCGACTACTTATAAGTCATTTTCAACACCTCTTGGATGAAAAGGAGCCAGATAGTGTACGAGTCACTCCAACTGATGTCGGTATCAATTTTATCGTAAAATGATTAATGAGCTTGATGAATGTGCCATTACAGCATGGAACATTATTCAAAACGCTTGCGTTGAACTATCTGGACCTTTCTGTGCGTCACTTATTTGGACAGGTCATTTGGAAGAGACACATGAAGACCACATCTGATCTGGACCTGAGTAGAGTCAGCGTTCCTTTCTACTTTCTTCTCACTCTGTTGTGAGAAAAAGTACAGGTCGTTGTAACCGAAATAAGCTCCAACCAATTTGCTTTAACGCTGTGTGATCATTTACAACGTCACCACCCGAGAGATGAACTTTATCAAAATTGCCAAAAACCAATTTCCACTTCGAAATGTAGTACATGTTTTGAAACTGTGTTCCGTAATTAAGCACTTATGGCATGAATGCAATTAAAAAATTGTACCAGAATGTGAGTCCAGACTAAATTGTACGAGGATACTTTTCTTCGC
The DNA here is from genome assembly GCA_019434445.1 of Phalangium opilio. Taxonomy (NCBI): domain Eukaryota; kingdom Metazoa; phylum Arthropoda; class Arachnida; order Opiliones; family Phalangiidae; genus Phalangium; species Phalangium opilio. The sequence goes on from JAEQBA010000788.1 coordinate 42,938, forward strand.
GGTTATCAAAAACATAGTCGTGACGAATTATGAAGGCGATCCATTTAGTGAAAAACTTAACTTGGACACATTATGTATCCACGAGATAGGAGTACCCGGGCCAACTTGGTTCAACCTGGTGTTAGGTCACAAATAAAGTTGTTTTACTGTTTGACCTTTATTTTTCCCCAATAATTCCAAATACCAGAATTTATACAATTTATTTTCGTGTAATTTCACGTTACAAAAATTGCCTTGAGAAATTTATTTCGAAGAAAGAAATGAATTTGAATTTCTTGAAAATTTTCGACACACAAATAAAAATTTGCATTTCCATTTTAAAATCCACAAAATATTATCGTTGATTTTAAAAATGAGTCGGATTATTACAGTTAAGCCCATGAGACTTACAGACACTGAATATTCATCTACAAATTAAATGATTAAATGTTGATTAAATCCATAAAACACTAAATACAACCTTACCTTCATTTATAATTAAACTAACTCAATTTTTTAAGTTTAGTTAAATCAAGTGAAAACCCTGAGGACCTTCATTATACATAGGACCTAAAGTTGAGAGTGACTTTTCCCTCTCTCTCTCGGATCTCTTCAATGAAAAGATACTAAAGAGGTACGAATCTTTCTCCGATGTCAACTAGACCTAAAATAGTTTCGCTTTTGGGTGATTAAAGAGAGAAGAAAGCACAGAGTCAATAAAGACGTAACATTCAAGCTTCCTTCGCCGGGAGCCGCAGTTTTATACTTCCTTTAATAGATAACCTAGTTCACCTATCCTAGATTAACAACTCTTAAGGTAAATAGAGATAGGTGACTGAATAGAGCGCGATTACTGCTTATTTTTCTTGGAAATTTCAAGGAAGTAAGAACTTTGCCATTATTCGGAAAATGAAGTGTTATCCCGGGAAACCCTTTTTTAGAAAACAATTAGACGAAGCCCTCGATGTTGTTCACTCAGTTTTTAGAGCAGCTACATATGGTGACATAAATGTTGGGCTATTAAGTATGACACTTCCAATACTTCGTAATGCTAGAGACAGCTCGAGCTAGTTCGAGAACGACAAGCGGGAATTGAAGTCCTACACTCGGCGGTTAATTTTGCATGCAGGACTTCCATCTAGGTCCTATTTAGTCTGCATTACTAAGCCTTTGACAGCACCTCACCAGGCGTCAGTTTACCCAGAATCTATGACCTACTTCAATTCAATCACGTCATGACAAGCTCCAGTATGTAACTTATGGAACGGAACATATCTTATGAACCTATGCTATTAACGATATGTTGCTAGTAGCCAACCCTTGGACCAGATTGTTGCTTCTTTTTTGTTACGGCTATAGCTTTTTTGGGGTTTCATTGGGTCTATGTCTCTTTGGTATCTTCCTTGACAGGTTTGAAGAGTATTTTAAAACAGTTGGACCAGGTGCGAAAGCGATTTGGTCTTGGTTGGAATAGGCAGCCGAACGGGAACCTTCATATGATACCACTACGATATGAGAGGTCCAACAGGGAAGGCAAAAATGGGCGTCCGACTTCTGTCTGTCTGTCTGGTCCATTCCGCCGTTTTCCAGGCGCCTCATTTCATTTCGTCTAGATTCTAATTTTTTTTAGGAGAGAATTTTTGGAACAGGGTTCGTAAAAGAAATGGATGAACCGTCCTGTTCTGGATCGCGGGTAATTAGATTGATAAAGGAATGCATACAGATAATAGGGAACATTGTGGCCCCATGTATATATATACACCATGTTAATTACTATGAATTCGGATTTTGTGGGTATACCGGGCTTGGGAACTTACTACACGTCACGCCTATTAATAATTCTGATGGCGTCTTTATAACTGTGATTTCATTGGTTGTGGTAGCTAAGCGAGTTCCTAGGGAGTAAGGCGCAGCGAGATAGATCATTATTCGCGAGGTAAACTTCGTCATACGTAATGATTAGTCTATGGCTCTTCAAACATAATCCGCTTATACAGGGTGTTTGTGAAAGGTCCATCAATAATGAAAGGGCGTATTTATTGGGCCATTTTGAGTCGAAAATGTTCTATGACATTTTGCCGTCCGAGCCACGGTTTTCGAGTTATGATTTGAATATTTTAGGGATGACCCCTTCATCAAATTAGCGCTGTCTTTCAATTTCTTAATTAAATTTAAGGGGTCATCCGTAAATTACTCCAATCATAACTTGAAAACAGTGGCCCGGACGGCAAAATGTCATAGAACATTTTCGACTCAAAATGGCCCAATAAATACGCCCTTTCATTATTGATGGACTTTTCACAAACACCCTGTAGATACGTTGAGTGAAAATGGTTTAAACGTACGCGATAATTCCTCGTAGCTGATTGGGGGATATTAGAGTTTGTTGACGAAATGGTTGAAGAGTTCGACTGGGTTTTTTTTTTCTGATCTATAGTGGAAGTGAGCAGGGTTCGTTGAGGAAATGGTTAAATTGTACTGGATGTGAGATAATTATTTGATGTTGGTATTCGGTGTAACAGGGTTCGTTGAAGAAATGGTTAGAGAACTCTATTGTTCCATTTCTGATATGGTATTGGTAACCAAGGTTAGTTGAAGAAATGGTTGAAACGTTCCAATGTTTGTTTTCAGGTAAACATGAGCAGGGTTGGTTGAAGAGTTTGACTGTTCCATTTTTGATGAAGCATGAGCAGGGTTCGTAGAAGAAATGGTTCCGGTTCAACTGCATCGATCGGATGGCTTACAGAGGTGTCGGAAACTTGTCTTCAATGGCCAACAAATAGAAAAGTCAACCTGAAACAAACAAAAACAAAAGAGTTTGACGGTTGACTGGTTTTTGTCTTATAGAGCGGCAAGTAAAATGGAAATAAGGAAACGAGTCTTCCATTGAAGTACAATCGAATGTCTGACTTATTGACCGCGACGCGACAGGGTTAAAAAACCCCTAGAATGAATATTTGCCGGAAGGTGAATGGGTGGTCTTTTCCCGACCCCCAATGGCGACATAGAATCACTTGACCTACGGTGTCAGTCGGAATGAAAATAAAGACCCAAAGTTTGGGTGGTCTAAGTCAAAAACCAAACGGAGATATGTCGCCAATATAGTCAACGTTGTCTTAATATTTGCTTGAAGTGTGGAAGAGACTATATATATACAGGGTGTTTCTGATAAGTCTACATGCATAAATTAAGCGGCAGTGTTCTTTGGGTGATCGATTTTGAGTCGAAAATGTAACTTCTATCTATGACATTTTGTATGCCACAAGGGACACTGTTTTCGAGTTATGATTAGACTCAGTGTTTTAGGGATGACCCCTTAATTAAATTAGAAATAATTGTCTAAATCAGTTACTTAATTAAATTTAAGGGGTCATCCGTAAAATACTTTGGATGCAATCTTAACTCGAAAACAGTGTCCCTTGTGGTAAACAAAATGGAGATAGAAGTTATGACATTTCCGACTCAAAATCGATTTCCCAAAGAACATTCCCCTTAGTTTATGCATGCAGACTTATCAGAAACACCCTGTACATACCAAACCGAAGTAAATAAATTTTCAACAGGACCACCTTAACATTAAAATTGCTGAAGAATGAAAACGTCGAATTTATCTACTTTGCCAATTCTAAAAAAAAAATAATAAAAAAGATTTACCATTTTTGGTCGTCCAAATGTTTTCAAGAAAGACAGTATTTCTTTCATGGGCCTCTTTTTACAGTTTTTAAAAGAGATATGAGAGAAGGATATTTTAAATTCTAGGGAAATGGCATCTCTTAGATTTTGATTGTATTAAGAATTATGGAAAAGTAACAAGCGCTGCTGATAGGGTAGTTAAAAAGTTAGAACTTTCTTTCACTATATTTTGGGAGGTTCTTGTCTCGTTATTAGCAAATGGTTAAAAAAAAGGAAGATGACTTTATAATATTTGAGGGTCTTGGTTTGGTCTACTGAAAAAAAACCGGTTTCTTTTGAAGGGGAACTTAAAGGCTATAATAAATCTTTCTCAATCTCGCAAACATTCCACAACTAATAAAGAAAGTATAGACCTTAAATTAGAAATAGAAAAATAATCGACACACTCAAATGTACCATCTGGTATCTTTAGTTTTTTACTCCTCTTGGTCGTAATCTTTATTGAGACAACGTGAGCCCCATCTTGCCGCCGCCGGTCTACCATGGTTATATCAAAGGCAAATAGGACTAACAGAAAGTGAGCTAGGCACTGTGGAGATTAGTAAAAGCCTTTAGTAGTAGCAAGAAGTGATATCTATAGTTTATTAGGGAGAAGGTATAAATTCGCCATATTTATAATCCAGCTTTATCTCCAGTCCAAACGTATAGTAGGTCCGGAGTTAATCCCCGCCGCCTCTAAATTACAACCAGCCAGCATCTCATTGGTCCTTGAAAACCCACGTCAGCGCCTGCGCGAATGATAACGAAAATTACAGTCATATTTTCCGACTGAGGAGAGGCTGCGAAATAGCCCGGTGGCCTCCTTTTACGTCCCCCCATTGTATTTTGAAAGAGGGACTGGGACTATGGCCCGCGCGAATACTTAGGCATCTTACACCTCCCTAATAAACTAGATATCGCTTCTTGACCTACGCGCTACTTCCTACATTTACTCTTGGTATTTAATGCGACAAAGAAGTCTATTTCCTCTTAGAAGGTATATTGGTCAACAGGAACCATTTCTTAAGTTGCTAATGTTAAAATTACCCTTGGAATTACCTGTCTCAGTGCAATAATGTATGATCTAAAGATATAATCTCAGAGCATGGGGGGATTTTAGGGGGGATGACCCCCATTCCGCCTCCCCCGGGTGGGGGGCAAGGAAACTTTCTTTATACCTAGTAAATGTTCCTGGCATCTTTCTTCTCTCAGACAGGGGCTAAAGAGACTAAAAAAGACCAGACAGAGACATACGCTAAGAGGACGGACACTTTCCATCCTTATTTGGGAAAGTCTTCAAAGAATTTCCATTAATTTTAGGGTAAATGTTAGACACCTCGGTTTGTCCCATGGATACATTTTACCGTTTTATTTCCCGGCGTCTTTCATCGTGTTCCCGGACGTACATCTTTTTTCTTCTTCCATTTATACTATTTGAGCGGCGTGGAATTTACACATTTTATCATTGGAGAAACTAAGGGGGATTAGGTATCTTCCAAGGTGCTAAAAGACTTTACAGTCTCGTGGCAACACTCGTGGCAGTAGACGAAACGGAAATAAGTTAAGTTATAACAAAGAGAATGCTAAAAGATGGAATACGACCAGACAATCTTTAACTATCACCCGCTTTTTGATACAAAAATTGCTGTTTAGTTCTTCAAAATAGAATCGGAAATAAAGGGCAAGCCTCATTTCTCATTTCAAAATGCACTCATTACGTAGGAGGTTGGCTCACGCGCGCTTCGATTTGAAGTTTCAAACTAGGTTTAGCCATAACATTGCGTATAAGATAAGGCTTAAGCCTAAGCCTTAGTTGTATATAATTTTCACCTACGTCACAGGGAACTAACATCAACTTCCGGTAGCCCGAAATTTTGAAGATTTAGTTTATAGTGGGAAAAAATTCTATATTTAAGCATCTAACGTTTTATAAGGTAAAATTTTTAAATTATTGAAAAATTATTATTATTATATTTATATGGAATAAGTGACAGATGTGTTCAAAATTTTACGATTTAAATTAGACTTGCCCTTTAAAGTGGGTTGAAGATGAAAAACTCTGAATGTTGGTTCATGGTTTTCGTAATTAGTTCTTGGAAAACGTGGAACGACTTTAGACTTATTAACATAAGCACAAATAATTTGCATTTTTAATTTTTGTCGATTTTTAAGAGTCAGTCTAGTTAACGACAAGACTCTTGTTAACTTTAAAAGAAAAACCGATTTTAGTTTTTACCTTTTGTCAGCCTAATTATAATTTAATGTCATTCCCCTATGGGATATAGCTTCCCATGTATGGAACATTTATACTGATATGGAATAAATTACTTAACAATTTTTACTCCTACACTCAAAAATATGATTTAGGCAAATTTCCATCCACAATTATGTTAATTAGAATAAAGATAATTAAGAGACAGTTTAAAAACCAATTAGCGGTTCTTGTTTTCAAGTTCGAAGAGAAATAAATACATACAATGTGTTTCACATTTGGTTTGTCAAAGTCTGGTGGTAAATCCGTTTTATATGCGATTATCCCTTTAAAGTGATATACAATGCATTATATAGGAGCTAAACCATCAAATAGAGCTCTACTGGGCATGCGTGGATTTCGTAGCGTTACCAGTACATTAATAATGAGCATAAGCATTTCCGTTACAGTCACGTGGTATTGCCCAATCACTACTCCATATAAAATTAACACTACTACTTCAAAATATAGTTCTTAACTCCATCTTACGCCAGCTCATGAAAACTAATAGCATTCCACTAGTGCCACCACCACTACGACAACTACTGACATCTGGGGTCAAACTACTAACCTCTTAAAATACAGGGCGCGCCTAAAAATGGCGGGGAAACTATAGTGAAAGATTAGGCCTAACTTCTAACACCTTTCCTAGATCCAAGACATCCTGCAACAACCCCAACCCCCTTTTATCTCTCTGTGTTCTGAACTCACAGGATGTTAGTTCAAAAGATCTTGCTATAGGCATTGAAAAAGAAATTTTGGCGGGAAAAACTAGTAAAGAAAGAGGGAGGGGGGTGGAGAAAATGATATACGCCTTTGGTGACCGCGCGCCAAATCCCCGTAGTAGCTTGGAGGAGAAAGGTGATATGGAGTAGTAATGTTTGTGGGCAATGAGAGTCTCCCTGAATACCTTGCACAGGCCCATAGCTTTAGAAGGGAATTATTAGTGCTGCCACCTAGCGTTATTTAAAAATAGAAGCTAGTTCTCGTGAATTTGCTTCAATTTTAAAGACACAGTAAGTAAGCTTTTCCGTACCCGAACGACCCTACCAAAACGTTATAAACTGAGGATGCTGAAAGGACTTCGTTGCCGTTTCGTAGATGGGGTGCTACACAGGTTACGTTACAGGTATAGAGATTACATCTCCATCTCACCTCTTTCTCCAAGGTAGTAGTGGTTCTTTCGGATTGAACGGTTTAGGCGGGAAATTTTTCACTTTAAGGGCAAAAGCATATATATGCCGCATGCGCTTGATTACTTTACAACTTGGGTAGAAAGGAATGCTCACAGCATCACGTTTGATGGATTCAAAAGATACGAAAGAATAATCCTTTTTGGGGACCGACTAGGTAGTTTGAGGAACTTCATAAACTGAAAGAGATTGTAACACTATCCCACCCAACTGGACCAACTCACTTCTTAGCCTAGTCTGCCTAAATAACTTGCAAAAGATTTAATGCCAAAATGTTTTAAATCAACTTAAAATTTGGTAACACTATAAGTTTATAATATATGTTCCATAAGTATGACACTACTTAAGCTAGAGAGTTACAGCTCGAGATAGTTCGAGAACGACGGAAGCGAGAACTGAAGTGCTACACTCGGTGGTTAATCTTCCAGGACCAAGTTCCATTTAGGTCCTATTTAGTCTGCATCACTAAGCCCAAATTTGACAGCAGCGCTCCACTCACCAGGCCTACCTCGCTTTACCTCCTGAATCTATGACCTACCTCACTCACTCACTTCATGACAAGCTCCAGTTTGTAACCAGTACTAACAAACTTATGGAACATATCTTATGAACTTTTAGTAACGGAGGATCTTAAGAAACCCTACATTTGCCTATGAAAATTGAATATCTACGTTACAACCTTCTTTCTCTAAGGTATCTCGTCAAACGATAGGACGAGAAAAACCTATGACGTAGCGGCAGAACTATAAAACCTAAACCCAACAACGACCAGAGAGAGAGTCTGTCCGGTACTCACACACTACCAACTCGTTGTTGTATCTTTAAGACTAAGCCAAGCAGAGTCTGCCAAATAGTGAAGGAAATTGTAGTTGTAAAACCAGGGATGACGTAACTAAGGGGAGTCTAAGAGGTTTTAACAATTTAAGGCGGAGCAACTTCAACTAGGTGCACGGCGTAAGAGAAATGTTAAAAGGAAGTTCATTAATTCTCTTATGCGCATCTCCTTCGGCATAAATGTCGCGCATGACTTAAAACACTTGCTCTGATACCCCGACTTTTGTGGCAATTACAAAAAAAATTCCCTGACTTTTGTAGCAATTCTTCGGTGACAATATTAAAATTCACTACCTTTGACACCCATTTTCAAAATTCATGACACATCACACCCATTTTCAAACCCCCCGACACAAATATTCAAAAATCCCTTCCCACCACCCACTAACCAAAAGTAACCCCTACTTAAAATCTCCCTGAAGAGACCTCCTCTTTTTCCAGTCCCATGAAACGAAGAGAGGGAGAAAGAGAGAGAAAAAGAGAGAGAGGGAGGGAGAGCGAAATTCTCTTCTCTCTCTCGCTCTCGTGGCGGAGTGAAAAGACCGCCTTGTCAGTTGACTGAAGTGGGAATCTTGCTCCCGACCGAGAAGGAGCCTGCTAAACCAGCTCCTCCTCAGTTAGAGTCAAAGCCGCGTTCGCGATACAGTGCTCGTGTGTGCGCCAGAATACAGAATACTTCGGTTATAACACAGCGTGTTTTGTGAAATAGTTGAAAACCGAAACTTCACCAAATTCTAAGAATTATTAAGCAAAACTATTCTGTCTACTCTACAACATTCTTTACAAATCACAATTGCTAAAATATTTTTTTTTAAAAAATAAATTGGGTAAGTTATTATTTGTTTTTACCAGTAATTCTTTGTTATCATTGTCTTTATTGAGTTTATTCCTAATCTAACAGAATTGTTAGATAAAAAATGTAAGGAATTTATTCAATATTAACGTGAATATTGCCATAATATGACTGGTTTGACAGTTAACTTACGTCAACGTGTAAAGATCCTAAAATTCTTTATAGAATATTCTTAGGAGATGGTACTTTTGTTTATTTCTTAAGAAAGCAGGACGTTACGCGATTGGTCGGAGGTGCAAATTTAAAATTAGTTATGAAATCTAATTTAACTAATTTGAACTTTAAAATAATTTGGAGCTGGTATTATTTCCTTAATGTTTCACTATGCAGATTTGGGGACTTACAATTAGTACAAGAATCGATAAAAAAATCACTCGAATCACTTAATTTTCCATCTCACCCATTCATTTAAGTAATTCTTCAAATATTCATGTTATCATTAAATAAACTAATTGATAACTGAACTGATAATTTAGTTTAATCGATACAAACACAAAAAGCAATTAGATAATTAGTAACTTAAGTAAAAGACAACCCAGAACTTGGAATGTTTGTTAAATTAAAAAAAAAAAAAATAACATATTTTTGTGTTTTTTTGTGTCCTGATTTGGAGAATAAGTTTAGGGGTCCCACGTGCAAAAGTTAAATTACTTATTTTCTTTTTAGGGTGTAAAATGTGTGGGATGAGCTATTTTTTCTTGGTAACATTAACTATAATATACAAAGTAAAAGTAGTATATTTTTTCCGTACGTTTTTCTTTAAATTAATTTAGAGGAAAATGTTGCGTAATTCTTGGGTCTTAATTCTAATTACTTAATTAAGTTAGTTAATAAAATTATTATTTGAATCTAGAGCTAAATTTATGTGTTTGTTGGTAATGGTAACTTCTTCACCCCGTAAAATACTAATTCACAAGATAATTTAGCCTAATTTCGCTGAAAATTAGTAATATACTCGGTAACTTAGCCTAAAATCACTTTAAATTACTAATTTAGGCGGTAACTTAACCCAAAATCACTTTAAATTACTAATTTAGGCGGTAACCTAACCTAAAATCACTATAAATTACTACTTTAGCCGGTAACGTAACCTAAATTCACTATAAGTTACTACTTTAGCCCTTAACCTAACCTAAAATCACTATAAGTTACTACTTTAGCCGGTAACCTAACCTAAAATCACTATAAGTTACTACTTTAGCCGGTAACCTAACCTAAAATCACTATAAGTTACTACTTTAGCCCTTAACCTAACCTAAAATCACTTTAAATTACTAATTTCGGCGGAAACTTAACCTAAAATCACTTTAAATTACTAATTTAGGCGGAAACTTAACCTAAAATCACTATAAATTACTAATTTAGGCGCGGTAACTTAACCTAAAATCACTATAAATTACTACTTTATCCTGTCCCTCAACAGCAAATTATTTGGTTTAAATAGAGCTTCGCACTGCGCGTATTCAAATTCCGCGAAAAGGGAGATGATTAAAATTTGGCATTTGATTAAAGATGATTAAAGTTTATCAAGGTTGATAACCTTTCTTAATACGCTTAGCTTAATAAAAAAAATTATATTCTATAATATTTTTCTATATATTATTGGGGATAAAAAAAAACTAGTTATACTAGATTGTATCTTACGTTTTTAGAATAAAATTTATCTTAAAAAAATTATTATTATTAACAAAGAGAAACGTTTAAAAAACATTTTCTAAAATTAAAAATAATTAAATATCATAATTTAAAACAACCCCCGTTAGACATTTGGTATTTTATAAAAGTATCTAAAATTCCATTAAAAACTTTAACCCGCATTTATTATTTTTAAAACCAATTAAAAACAGTCTCCGTAACTTATTTTTAATTGATTTAATTTAAAGTGACAGTGACACGTGGAAATAAAATTCGATGCTTTCAAATTTAACTTGTTCACGGTGTCCCTTAAGGCAAAACGTCACAGAAGTTACAATTGATTTCCCACAGAAACTACTGTACTTCGGTCCAATCACTCTCCCTTTTTGTAACACCCTGTATATTATCATTTTACGAAACTATTAAGTGTAAATTAGTCTTTGATACAAATTAAAGAAATTCATAAATCGTTATTGAATAAAAAAAGTGGCCCCCCTTAGGCGAAGTACGTGTTTAACGGATAATTCAGTCAATTTTAAAAACACAGGTAATTGAAAAAAAAAATTTTTTTGTATTAGATACGGGCCACCCTTTGCTTTGATGTTACTCCCATGCCAAACATCCTAAAAGGTGTCAGCTACTATTTTTTTAATGATCCTATCTCTCTATAAATAAACTAAATATAAAATTCGACTAATATCCAACCCCTCTAGTCACGAGGCAAACATTATTAAAGGTGTCAGCCACTTCACCATTTAAAAACAAACCAAATATAAAAATAAACTTTTTTATAAAGTTCGACTAATATCCGACCCCGTAGTCTAGAGGTAAATATCCTAAAAAGGTGTCAGCCACTTTACTATTTAAAATAAACTATTAGGCCTAAAAATAAATAAAACTTCATATAAAATTCAACTAATATCCTACCCTTCTAGCTTGGATGAAGAATAGTTACACTATTCTTCATCCAAGCTTCTAGTCTCGAGAAAAAAAAAAATACCAAAAGGTGTCAGTCACTTTACTATTTTTAAAAATACTTCTAACAGAAAAATGTAAAATAGACCTAATATCCGATCCCTCTAGTCTCGAGGACCTTCGCCTTCCTTCTATTATAAATTTTTCTTTATATTTTTATAACGTGCTTAGTTACGTGACCCGATAAAGGAAAAGCGAATTTTGGCGCGAAATTTTTCCCGCCTTTTATTTCCATAGCGGGGTGTCCCAATCGTTCCCATCCCATCGCTGGATTGAAAGTGGTCATTTAGGACAATGTAATGGTGGTCTAAAAGAGTAATGGGTCTAATGAAACCCAGCTTTAAATCTACGTGACGAAATAAACCGTTTCCCACCAACCTAACAAATTATAAACTTTAAAACCACGTGACCCCGTGACCTAACAATGGAAGGGTTTCTAGTATATAAGAGATTAATAATAATTATTTTGAATTTGAAGCTTAATTTGCGATTAACTTATTAAGATTATCGTCTTATATAGATAAGTGGTGTCAAATTGCCGATTTTAAAAAATGTATTTTGGACACTTTTAGCTTGGAAACTAATGAGTTTTAGTTATGGACTGTAAATTTATAATTCTAAAGCGGACTAGAAAATAAATTCATTTTTTACGACCAAATTAGCATAAATTATGCAGTAAGCTTAGGGGAACAGAGATTATACTTTGAAATTAATTAATTTCGAAATTATGACCTTAATTTGCCAGGAACAATACAGATCAGCTAATGTTTTACATCCCTCCACTGAAATTAATGATATACTAGAGAAATTAACACTAATCTTAATTAATTTCCTTGCTGTTATTGCATATACCCTTCCGTTATAATACATTTTTGTAAATTGACAAAGAAATGAATCTCCCAGTTTTCCCGTCCCTTATAGGGAATATAAGGTCCATGTTTTCAGATTCAGAAATTAACGTTAAACCATTGAAATTAGCCTAGAAATAAAATGTTCCTCTAACTAGTTTAAAATCGCGAAAAAAAACCAGATAAAAAAGCTTTAACGAGACTCTCTCTCTTTTTTATATTTGCATATAGGACCGGTTCTCCCAAAAGAGTCAATTTGTATAATTAAATTACACATATATATAAAAAAAATAACAATTTTATAAATTACTGCCCTAAACGAATCATTCCCACGTGATTCTGTACCGTCTACAAATTATTCTGCCTTGGGGGAATCATAAGTTCAAATAACATCCATAGATAATTTAAACTAAAGGGGTTAAAAAACATCCTCCCTTTTCTCTCAGTTTGAAACCTTCGGTGCAGTGTTGGCAGGCCTTCCTCTAAGTCATGTTGGTCAAGTACTGATTCGAACTGAACTGCTAGCCTTTCTCTATGCAATCTTTTGACTCACTAAATGGGGTTACGGAAAATTTCTCCCCTATTTCTTAGCTTCAAATTAAGTGCAGTGTTGTCAGGCTTTCTGTTGGTCAAGTACTGATTCGAACAGAACTGAACTGCACTGCTAGCCTTTCTCTATGCATTCTTTTGACTCACTAAAGGGGGTTACAAAAAATTTCTCCACCCCCTTTCTCAGCATAAACTTCAGTGCAGTGTTGTCAGGCTCTCTTGTGAGTAAAGTTGGTCAAGTACTGATTCGAACTGAACTGCTAACCTTTCTCTATGCCAACCTCTAGACTCACAAACTGCCTGGCAACACTGGGTAAAAAATGGCAAAACCCCTTTAGTATGCTAAGCCTGAATTCTTATATTTTTTGTTTGAAAATTCTGCCTCAGAAATAAAAGTAAACATCCTTTCAAAATGTTATCTATTTCATTAAATAAAATTACTTATGAATGACAGTTTTTTTTTGAATAAATAATTTTAAATAAACTTCAATCTATACAGGATGTGGCGAAATGAGAGGGTGTTAGGAGCGAAATACAGCGCCGGTTCTACGGTTGTACCAGTCACAAACTTATGGCCAACATATCTTATGAACTTATGGTTACAGACATGGGTTGGAGACGTCTTACGCCATAATGGTTTAATTAAAATGGCTTCCAGAAAAGTAACAAAAATTAAATACTGACGTGACGTATCCCTCCCTTTGTTGCTAGAAAAAAGAATTAAACACTCAAACCCGATAAAGATAGAACAGTAATGACAGTTAATAGCCTTTCCCTGTACTAGAGTCAACGAGGAAAAAACTAAAAAGTGCCACCACGACACTCAATTAACGTGGGATTCGTACAAGTTTTTATTTCTTTGTTTTTTCTTTTGTAATTAGTTGTCGACTGGTTCGGTTTTGGATTTTGTTGAGACTCACCCCTTTTGTAAGGCGTCAAAATAAAACTGATTAAACTGTAATCTATAAGATAAGAAATAAAAGGTTGCCCTAAGCCTTTGCGGACGGTGTCAGGTGACAATGATAAGTTGGAACTAGTCTTGATTGCCAAGTTTGTTTCGTGTGAAATCAATTTTAATTTCGTTATGGTTACGGTTAATTCCGTACATGATGTAATGTTCCAATTTATATTTTCAAAGTGTTTTTTCTTCAAGTATTTTTATGCTGACGGAAATACGTGTAAGACCTAATTAAAGGGATAGTTGCAGTAATAGACACTTATCAAAGTCGGGCGGGGATAGTATAGAGTGACGTCACTTCAATTGCTTAACAGTGTCGTTAAATAATTCAAGATATCGACAAACTAAAGATTCTATTTATTCACAAAACTTATAGAACAGGTCAGCTGAGCTGTATCTCATCAAACTTAAAAAAATTAAATGCTGTGATCCAAAACTTAAATGATTGATTTATATTTAATTAAAGCACTTGCTGAACACCGAGGCTACTTTTTAACCTCTTTATTATGTAAATGATATTCCTTTTTCTTAAGGTTGTCGATCCTTAAAAGGTATATGAATCGTTGACGGTTTTAGTCAAGTCACTTTTTCAGAGTTAAGTTACAAAATACCTCCTTAATAACTTGGACTCGGTCCCGTTCCTCGTGGTATCCTTTAACCGAACGTGTCATCCTAAATTACATAATCCACCTCTCTTCACGAGGGGCAGGCTACTCGCTCAAAGTAATAAATACAAAGACGCATAGCTTAAAAGGATTATTCAAGGTGTTCCAACAAGCTAGGGTCAGTGAATTTGCAAGTATGGTGTGCGCAGAGCATCGAGTGATTAGCCCCTCGTCTCCATCTTCCTCTTTTCTCAAGACGCTAAGGCTTAACCCTGAAAAAGCTCAAAGATCTTTCTCTTCTCCGAAAAGGATGAGGATTAAAAGTATTTTTCGTTTAAGAATATTTACGGGGGTGTAGGAGGATGAGATGAATTCACAAGCCAAGTACTTAGGGCCTAACCTTCATCCCAATTCCTACGGTACGGTTCCAGTACAGGACAAACCCCTTCTTCTTTTGAGTAATGAGGAACGTTAAGGATATAGGCTTAAGGATATGGCACTATTCACCCATGCAGTGATTCACAAACATGGCCTCCCACTACCGTCAAAAGTGACGTTTCGTCAAGGTGCTGACGTCGTAACTGAAATAGCAGGAATTTTTACCGATTATCGATCGAGTTTTTGCCGATTATCGACCGAGCTTTTAACCGATTATCGACCGAGCTTTTAACCGATTATCGACCGAGCTTTTAACCGATTATCGACCGAGCTTTTAACCGATTATCGACCGAGCTTTTAACCGATTATCGACCGAGCTTTTAACCGATTATCGACCGAGCTTTTAACCGATTATCGACCGAGCTTTTAACCGATTATCGACCGAGCTTTTAACCGATTATCGACCGAGCTTTTAACCGATTATCGACCGAGCTTTTAACCGATTATCGACCGAGCTTTTAACCGATTATCGACCGAGCTTTTAACCGATTATCGACCGAGCTTTTAACCGAAATATCAGTAAATTCAGCTGATACCGATATAATTTATAAATAAACTGCTACAGAACCATATTCTTAGATTAATTTAAATCTTCATTTCACGTTTAGTATTCTATCGTATGATTCGTATCTCAACTTGGTAGGGAAAAACATATTTCATGGTATTTCTTTCGAGCGAGCTGACGGTAATGTACGGAGAAAAGTATAAGGTATAGACATACACCCACCCATTTTAAAAAATAATAAATATATTTCATGGCAACGTCATTTTTCTCAATAAAATACGACCAACTGTCAAAAAGCATTTTGTTCTCATAGAGTAAAAACCGGCTATTAAACTGTCACATTTTATTGTTTTAAATATTTTTCATTCCTGGCACTGAGTTGGGTAAAAATTATCTCCGAATGCATTTTCTCTTCTAGAGGGGTTTTCCTTTTTTTTTGCTAATGCGCCTTTAAATTTTAAAATAAATATTACGAACGAAGGTCATTTTGAATATATTTTCAATAATTTAATAAATGTATTCCTATCGAATAAATATTAAATTACATTTCAGAGAAAAATTATCTGGTCACGCAACCCGGGTTGGTTTTGGTTAGTTTTAATTTTAGAGAAAAATATTTTTCTGGGTGTGCACTGAAAAAAATAACATTTATTTTACTTCATTTTTTATTTCCAGGAATTTTAATGTTTATTTTTAATTATCTTGTTTAATAGTTTGTGAGGGATTTTTGTAAAAGAACTTTAGCCTCTTTTTAAATTTTTAAAGAGATAGTAGCATACAATTTCACTCTCTATACGCGAAATAGTGATATTCAAAAGGTAATTATTTATATTGTTATAGTATCCCTTTAAAGGGCGGATAAAGCATTTTTTCTATGGGTTTGAAATAAAAGACTGAATTGTTGTACAGGGTGTTTCTGAAAGTCTACCAAAAATTAAGGGAGACTTTGTTCTTTGGGCAATTTCGAATTGAAAATGTAATGCCTAAGGCCATTTTACCACAAGGGTCACTGTTTTCGAGTATTTTACGGATGACCCCTTAAATTTAATTAAGAAACTGAAAGACAATTTCAAATTTAATTAAGGGGCCATCCATAAAACACCCATCAAATCATAACTCGAAAACAGTGTCCCTTGTGGCAAAATGAAAATAGAAATTATACATTTTTGACTCGAAATAGCCATAAAGAACATTGGTCTTCATTGCGGACAGACCTTTAAAGAAACACCCTGTATATCTTTGAAAACCATTATAGCTACGATTTCCTCAGGTATATATGGCTGTTTATATTTTGCCAAGTTTTTACGACGTTAACGCGAAATAGATGGGATTTTAATTAGGTAGGTGAACTTCCCCGTATATATGTGTATTGCCAAAAAAAGAGGCCCGGTTTGAAATATATTGTGACATTTCATACTTCAATGAAAGTGATAGACAGTTGCTAAACCGTCAAATATTTAGTATAGTTGAGTAGGGAAAGTTTTTTCTCTGAATTTTCAAAAATTACCATCTTCTTAAATTTCCATAATTACTCGAGCCCTAATTAATTAAGGGAACTCGAAGTATTACGTACCATTTTAAAGGGAATTAATAGGGCTATGATATATTCAAAGGCAGAGGCATAATGTTTTAACACTGCAAAAAGTAGGTGTAATTAGGATTGGGGTTTCTAAAATTAACGCTATTTTTGTTAATTTTAATTGGCTTAATTACTCGAGTCCTGATTGTTGTAACCACAATTATTGGGTATCGTTGGGAAGGTGAGAAGTAAGGCTATGACATACTCAAAGGATTTCATTGTATCTCTTATAGAACCAGAGTTATAACACTCCAAAGTTGAGCAGTCATTATATGATTGGGATGGTAAGAATAAACATTTTCTATTTTGTTTAATTACTTGGTCCCCGATTGTTGTAACCACAAGTATTTAGTATCGTTGGATAGGGAACAAATAGGACTATAACATATTCAAAGGACTTTCCAGTATATCTTATATAACCAGAGTTATGAGCCTCCAAATTATTATGCCAAAAATCTCATGTTAATCCTACGGAAGGAATGTTTATGAACATTTTGCTTAATTACTCGGGCCCTGATTGTTGTAACCCCAAGTTTTCAGTATCTTTGGAAAGGGGACAAATATGACTATCACATATTCAAAGGCGTTTGTATTTTGAAAGGGGTACTGGGACCATGGCGCGCGAATACTTTGGCATCTTACACCTTCTCCCTAATAAACCAGATATCACTTCTTGGCTATAGCTTATTTAGGACAAGTCTTAATTTAGTAAAATAAACAAAAACATTTAGGCCTAGAATTATCATTATCACATTTTGAGAAATCAAAACCTTCAAGGGAGAAGCTGTTTTTTCCTTAATCTCACTATTACCTAATACAATTCTTTCAACACTTTAAACTTAATATCATTAATTATCTTTTTTTCCATATAAATACAGGTATAATCACGAACAATTTTTATTGTTTCGTTTTTCCTAACAAGGCAGAGAGAAAATAGTTTTATAAATACCACGTAACCAAATATTTACCTTGACTTAATGGTTCCTTTTTTTCCTCAGATCTTTTCCGCTTAACCAAATATTAAATCCAAGCGAGTGCCAAGTTTATATAGAATTTAAGATTCCAGATATTCATAGGCGTTTCCCCAAAATTAGTTAGAAATAATAATAATTATTAGGAATACATACAGCTACTAAGAATCATAGTGTACATCCCATTTTCACTCAACGTATCTACAGGCGGATTTTGTGGGAGGGATTATGTATGACGAATTCTACCTCGCCTCATATATCTTCCTGCGCGCTGCACCTTGCGCACACGCCTAGGAACTGGCGTTGCTACCAACCAATGAAACGACAGTTAGAAAGACGCCATCAGAATTATTAATGGGCGTGACGTGTAGTGCGTTCTCAAGCCTGGTATACCCACAAAACCAAATTCTTATAAACTAACATGGCGGGCATACAATAATTCCTAGTAGCTGTATGCATTCCAGGTAATTATATATATATTTCGCAACTACGAACATAACTCTTAATTTTTCTTACATAATAAATGTTCAAGCTATCAGTGATGGAATTTAAACATACATAAGGAAAAAGATCACAAAGAATGTCTGAAAATAACTATAATTAATCGGTATATGAAACTAATTTTTACTAATAATTTTAATTATTTTTGCTACCAAATTAGCATAAATTATGCAATAAGATTAGGGGAATACATAATTTACTTTCCCCTCGCGCATACTTTAAAATTAATTAATTAATTAATTAATTAAATTCGAAATTATGACCTTGATAAATACCAGGAGCAGATGACAAAGGAGTCTCGGACGCTAGCTTCCACAATATAGAGGGCAATGGCACCCGCGTACGTCACAGCTGTAGCGGTATCGTTTGCCCTAGAGGCGCTATCAGACATTATAGCAGACGATGTTTTTGGTGGACTATATCTGGCACCAAAGTCTGCTGGGAATTTTTTTTTGTAATAACGGACTAACGGTGGCTACTGAGGTTCGTCTTATCCGATCGCGACATAAATATACACAATATAATTACTTTATTCAAACAGCTGTAACCGTTGGTATTAAGATAAAAGATAAGACTACATTTTGTGACTTCAACCTACTAAATAGTCAAATTAAGTCCAAACTAGCTGAGAAACCCAGGTAAGCCAATGCTTAATTAACAATCTGTGCCCACTGGAATGATTGGGTTTGGGTTTTCAAAAGATAAAAGCAAGGTTTTAAAAGATGCCGAAACACAATGTTATATATGTGTTTTGGGGCCAAAATATTCCGTATTTCTTTTGAATTAATTGACTGCTACAAGAGGTTGGAAACGAAATCACTGTCTCTTACTTTTTGGGTTTTAAAAGATCGTGAGTGATTTCTTTTCCCAACCTCTTGTAGCTATCATTTAATTCAAGAAGAAATTTAGAAAAAATGGCACTGAAACACATTTTAGTTTTTTAATAGTGTACATACGTTACTCGCTGGGTTTTTCATTATGAATTTTAGTCCCAAAAAAGATTAAAAAGCCGTTGAAATCCATTTTTTAACTCTAATACTCGCTAAGCCTAGGCTAATTATAAGCAGACGATACGCATTTTTAAAGAGAGGCTCCAGACGCGATTTCCCAGATCTCCTTTCGAGACTTTGCTGCCACGCTATTGGTTGGAAAATAAAGCTCAAATTTCCTACGAGTGGTGGCACTGGCATAATGATTTTGGTTAATAACCGTGACGTTCGCGGATCCCATTGCCCTCTACATTATGGAAGCTGGCGTCCGAGACTCCTTTGTCATCTGCTCCTGTAAATACCTATATATCCTAGCTTTAACTATCGTATTAACTCCCTAAAATTAATTTTAGAATAAGCGTTAAGGTTGATATACTAGAGAAGTTAACACTAATCTCATTTAATTTCCTTGCTGTTATTGCATATACCGTTCCTTTATTAGGCCTATATATTTTTTTGTAAATTGGCAAAGAAATTCCTCTTACAGTTTTCCCGTCCTCTATAAGCTTTATAAAGTCCATGTTACAAGAAAATAAATTCACAAATCTCTCTATAGGGATCAGGAAAAGTTGTGGCAAAAGTTTCCAGTTACAAAATACATGATAACTAAAGAACTTCTTTCTTTCTAATGACAGAACTTTTGACACCGCATTGAAAACCTTGATATGGGCCTCTTTTTTTCTGACCAATTTTTTGATATCGAAACTAATAATTCCAAAAAAGGAATATAAAGGTACGATGAAAAAATATATGTTCCTTTGTTCCTTGCAAATAACAAAAAAAAAATTATACCTATAACTTTCTATAAATTTCAACTATACTCCATGAGCCTCTTGATTTTCAACTAAATTGGCAGTGAAAAAAACCGGTTTTTAAATCAAGGTTCCAAGTTGCTCAGAGACTATAAAAGTAAAAGTCGTCGGCATTTTGCGATTTCGCTTTGAAGCCCAGGTTAAAAAAAAAATTCCTTTCGAATGAAGGCGGAGATGGTAGTAGAATCGTGGAATTTTAAAATTACTTCAAAACTACGTATGTTTTTATAGATAATATCAAATGTTACGTCGTATTGGCGGTGTGTATCGCGTCTAGCATCGTGCAGACGCCTATGAAACTTGTGTTAGAGAAAAAAAATGCAAGCTTTACTCTATAGTCCGTCCAGTCAATTTTTTGGACGGTGGTGAATGGATCTCAAGTAGGCCTATACCGTACTTTAAAGTTAGTTTAAAGGTCAGAAGTAAATTAAATGCAAAATTATCAAATTATCTTACAGTTTTCGATTATTATTAAATAAGCTTGCAAATTTTTAAAGGTAGATTCAAGAAGTGATATCTATTTTATTAGGGAGAAGATGCCTAAGTATTCGCGTAAGCCATAGTCCCAGTCCCCCTTTCAAAATACAAGGGGGGACGTTCAGACGCGAGAGCAGACGACTTAAAACTATAATTTATGACTGTTTAGTTACTGTCTACATAGACAATTAAACTCGCCCCCTTTAAATACCCGGTCAACACGGGGTACCTTAGATAACTTTGGATTGATTTATTAATTTCATAGATAAAATGAAAATGTTTGACCCCCTTTAGAGGCTATGTATAGAGAATGAAAGCGAAGGTAGGAAGCAGCGCCGCCTGCACCATGCAACGGAAGGTCTAAAAAGGTACCCCTGAAATGTACCCCTCCCATAGGGGCACACCCATCATCGGTGGCATTCCAGGACCTAACCGACCGGCCTTCCCAAAAAAACCAAAAACAAAATTCATCTCACGTTTTGAGTCTAGAGCTTTGACTGCGTTTTATAATCTGTTACGAACACATTCCTTTAAAAACTTAATTCACAATTTTACGAAAGTGTTAAATTACGTGTTTTTGCTAACCTAGAAGATTTTCCTTTCTCTCTCTCTCTTTTATTACGAAGACTTTGCTCTAATTATTTTAGTGTATGAGCAATTATGATTATTTTCAGCATCTATTTGGTGAATTCCAAGAGTCTAGTCAAATTATTGTTGGTAATTTTTTTTAATATGGGTGAATTATTGAGGAAAAATTGGGTAAAATTTTGACGAATATGGAATAAAATGGGTAAATTATTGACGAATATTGAATAAAATGGGTAAATTATTGACTAATATTGAAGAATATGGGTAAAATATTGACTAATATTGAAGAATATGGGTAAAATATTGACTAATATTGAAGAATATGGGTAAAATATTGACTAATATTGAAGAATATGGGTAAAATATTGACTAATATTGAAGAATATAGGTAAAATATCGACGAAATTGACCAAAATGGTTAAAATATCGACGAATATTGACCAAAATGGTTAAAATATCGACTAATATTGACCAAAATGGTTAAAATATCGACGAATATTGACCAAAATGGTTAAAATATCGACGAATATTGACCAAAATGGTTAAAATATCGACGAATATTGACCAAAATGGGTAAAATATCGACGAAAATGGGTAAAATATTAAAAAATGTGAAATGTTAATGAAAACTTGTGAAATATTCCTATCAAATGGAAATATGTGATTTTGAATGGAAACATTTTTTTTTTCAAATAGAAACAAAGAAAGTAATGTGTTTTGCGAAATATCTATTGCGATTTAAATAATCTTAGGTATCGACATCTTGAACGAGTAAAGTACATCCTGATGCTTCAGTAACCTAAGCTCTAGAGACTAGAGACTTATTGAAAATAACGTTAATTCACTATTTCTGCAAAATCACTTTACGTGTCGAAGAATATAATTGAATTAAATTGTAGTAAATGTATTACCGTACAATTCCTCTACTAAAAGTCTTCTACTAAAAACTATCTAAGCCGCTAAAAGAATATAACCAGCCCCTCATTAATAATCTATAACGGAATTCGCAAGGACATATTTTCAAAAAACCGCGGATAATTCGGTTGCAGCACGCAATTCAATCTAGATACTAATTATCGTCTTTTCCATCTGCTTAATTAAAACCAATAAAGTTAAAGCTAAGCGGAATACGAAGTAAATATAATACTTACTAGCTTTAAATTCTTAAACAAACCCTGGAGCTATATCTACAGTTTTTTTTTGGCGACACTCGTCTTTGATGGGATAACGTGAAATTATTAGGTAGAAATACACCAAGAAGAAATAAGAAATATTTGGAAATACTTGAAACGCAAAACGACGTACACAGGGTGTACACAGAAATTAAGGTTCAATTTTGAGTCGAAAATCTTCCATGACATGTTTTCAAGTTATGATTGGATGACTTCTTATAGCACCTGTCTTTCAGTTTGTTAAAAAATACTCTAATCTTAACTTAAGCGGTGACCTTTAGGTCAAAATGTTATAGACGTTACATGATTTTCGACTCAAAATTGTCCGACCGACTTTTCAGAAACACCCTGTATAGTGATGTATACGAAAATTTAAGGGAATTTTGCCATGTAACTTGTAAGTCTCAAACCGTTCTTGGTTTAATATTTTAGGCAGAAGTAATTTATCATGAAGTTACTCTCAATATATGTAAGAATTTCTACTGACTGATAATCGGTGCTTGTTAATTTAAATTTTGAGACGTAATTATTCTGGAAATGCCTTAGAATTATTACATTTTTCGGTTCTTGGAGATTATTGTCAAAGATTGCATTTCGTAGTTTCCAACACCTGCATGGTGCTAGCTGGAAACTGTAACATTTCCGGTTTGCCCATGCGTACTAGCGTATAACGTCTATGTTACCTCTAGACTAGTACAGCATCCCATCATAATAATAACTTCAAATTTAATAATATTTTAGTTCGGAGGAGGACAGATAATGACAGGGAGTGATTCTAATAACATTGGCTTCTTCTTTTACGTAAGCCCTAGCTGTCACTAAAGAAAAGCTCAAAACGCGGTTACGAATTTCCAAGAATCGAGTAACAAGTTCCGGTGATAATATGCAGTAATGGCATACTTGTTACTCTTAACGTAGTGTCTATCAACGAAGAACCCTCGTGATGTGCTATCCCATCATTATTTTCCAAGACAAGACACAGTCAGTATGTTTTAACGCCAAAAAGAAAGAACATTTTGTTCTTCCCGGTCTGGCTGGCTCTGCTGTATGGCTGGCTCTGCTGTACGTTTATTTTAAAGCGAGTCTCTCTAAACTCTACACAGTCGCTAAGCCTTGGCTGAAGGCGATGTCGCGTGCTTTCCAATCATTAGTTGGCCGTCATAAACTTGTTAACCTATATCGTGTACCTTCTTTTCTAATAGGTACACTGCCTGCCAATTTTTCAGAAACAAGTTGGACGACACATGGTAGAAAACCCTTCTTGCGAAAACGTTCAAGATTCGGTGTCATAATGGTGTACTGTTTCGAATTTAAGCGGGGGGGGGGGTAATAATAGTATATGTGGATGTCCATTGTGGGCGGAGTTAAGGAAATTTTCGATAGATGTGTTTCCCCCATAGACAAGTGTTGCCATGCAATTGTGAGTGCAACTCAACCGCTATTTACAAAAGACTGAAAAGCTTGTCGTTCTGTTCGATTCAGATCATTGGTGCAGCCTTTAAGACCAGACTACGCTTTTGATCTAAGCCTAATTATAATAGGTGTAATTAAATAATTGTTTATGTTGATGTCCATTGTGGGCGGAGCTAGTCACAAATCTTTGATGTGGATTTTTTCCCCCTTATTGGTGAAGCCTGAGAGAAACTACCCTTATAGTTTAAGCATCGTTGACGTCATTGATAGTTTAAGTGACCTATCTATTACCTTATTACATCATACAAACCGAAATAAATCTATTGTCAAAATATCAAAGAAAATTTTACTACCAGCCGTTTATAATCACCTCAATAAATCTTGAAAACTCGTAATAAATTAACGGGTACAAAACGCAACTGAATTAAACAGGGGGAAGAAGGAGAGTGGTTATGGCGCCAAATTGGGAAAAGGCAGTTCTTTACCTTTGACTGTACTTAAACAAAATGAAAATAACATTAAGTGCCAATTTCCTTTGCCCACATTGAAAGAGCACCGATGAAAGAATTTTATTTTTACTCCTTATTAACATATTGAACAAAAACACCTACAAATATGTTATAGGTCTACTGTAAGTAACATTCTAGCCACTACCAACTAAAGTTGACTAAAGGTCACCACCGAAGTTAGATGGTTAAAACCCTTAGGAAGAGAATTCGATTAAAAAATCGCTAGGGATTAAATCAAATGCAGTTGTTGCTCCCGGGGGGGGGGGAGGAGAGAGAAGGGATTCCACAAGTATATGCAAATGAGAAAAAAGTAAAAAAATTCCCGACTGGTTTAACAGCAGTCTTGGTCAGCTCTTGACAGATAAATCCCTAAAATTTATTTCCTCCTTTCGGTGGAAAATAAAGCCCAGTTTATGAAGAGAGACTCATAATATCCTTGAGTATTTGACCTTTATGACCTTTTAAGCGGTCAAATCTTCAAATTTAAAGCGTCATTTAAGAAGAGACGCTCATAATTTCACTGAGTATTTGACCTTTATGACCTTTTAAGCGGGTCAAATCTATAAGTCTAGGAACTTTGAGCGTCATTTATGAAGAGACACTGGTTATGTCATTGAGTATTTGACCTTATGACCTTTTAACCGGTCAAATCTTTAAATCTAAAGCGCCATTTATAAAGATACTCTCATAACATCCTTGAGTACTTCACCTTCATGACCTTTTAAGCGGGTCAAATTATAATGTTAAGGAACTAAAAGCGCCGTTTATGAAAAGACTCTCATAATGTCATTGATTATTTGACCTTTGCGACTTTTTAAGCGGTCAAATCGAATAGATACGAACCCAAATTTTATCCCAACACCAAAATGAAATATTTCTTACCGTTTTAATTCATGATTCTTGAATGTTAAACCAGAACTGCGCGGAGTGATACAGTGCAAAGCCTCGAATAGCGAAAAATAAAATAGTCCATGGATTCAATTCGATGTAGTCTAAATAGAAATTAAAATAATGGTATCTCATTAATAACAATAATTAATTGGAACTCAAGAATAAATTATTAATTTAATTTAAAATTAAATAATTAATAGGGTATGCGGGAGTATTTCAAATTAAAACAATTTGACAAACCAATATTTAATGACGAAATTAGCCTAAAAACAGTTTAATTAATATTCATGGAAGAATTCCCATTACTCTTTTTTGTTACTGCGAATAATGAAATCCTTAATTGATGTACCTACACATAAACGTGGTCGTTGAAACAAAAACCAGAAAGTAATTGAAAAGGGATTTTTTTCTTTTTTTCTCTTTTTCGGGTCCGTTTTTAATGAAACAAACTTCAAAGTACTTTGAGGTCACTTTTTTTAATAAGCATGCATGAACCAAAACCGGGACTCCGATGATATTCTTCTCTTTCCGCTTCAAAAATTCAGTTCCGAAAAAGCGGCGGGGAAAAACAGTTCGAAAAGTCACAGATGTGGTTGCTACATTCGCCCCCCCCCCCGCTATTTTTTCCCCCAAAAAATAAAAACCGTCCGTAAGAATGGTTGAAGGGTCAGATTTTTCATTGGAAAACTTCAATTGGACACAAAAACGTCCAGTCAATGACGTTTTGGCTTGACCTTTCCCTTGAAAGGAAGTTAAACATTCACGGATGGACAGTCAAATTCAACTAAAGTTCATCCCATAATAAGTATGCGATAGATGCATAGGCTTGGCACGCTTTAAAGGGATAATAGAACCATGTCCCACTGTCCTATTTGCCTCCATCCAACCATGCTAAAAACTTGGGGATCGAGTAAATAGGGGCCGAGTAATTGAGGAAAATGTTCACACACATACCCCCCCCCCCCTCCGTAGGAATAGCATTACACCCAACTTTGGAGGCTCATAACTCTGGTTCTACTAGAGATACGGGGATGTCCTTTGAGTATGTTATAGTCCTATTTACCAACCATACTAAAAACTTGGGGATCGAGTAAATAGGGGCCGAGTAATTGAGCAAAATGTTCACACACATACCCCCTCCATAGGAATAGCATTACACCCAACTTTGGAGGCTCATAACTATGGTTCTACTAGAGATACGGGGATGTCCTTTGAGTACGTTATAGTCCTATTTGCACCCATACCATACTAAAAACTTGGGGATCGAGTAAATAGGGGCCGAGTAATTGAGAAAAATGTTCACACACATACCCCCTCCATAGGAATAGCATTACACCCAACTTTGGAGGCTCATAACTCTGGTTCTACTAGAGATCCGGGGATGTCCTTTGAGTATGTTATAGTCCTACTTGCCAACCATACTATAAACTTGGGGATCGAGTAAATAGGGGCCGGGTAATTAAGGAAAATGTTCACACACATACCCTCTCCATAGGAATAGCATTACACCCAATTTTGGAGGCTCATAACTCTGGTTCTACTTGAGATCCGGGGATGTCCTTTGAGTATGTTATAGACCTACTTGCCCCCCATCCAACCATACTATAAACTTGGGGATCGAGTAAATAGGGGCCGAGTAATTAAGGAAAATGTTCACACACATACCCTCTCCATAGGAATAGCATTACACCCAATTTTGGAGGCTCATAACTCTGGTTCTACAAGAGATCCGGCGATGTCCTTTGAGTATGTTATAGTCCTATTTGCCCCCTATCCAACCATACTTAAAACTTGGGGATCGAGTAAATAGGGGCCGAGTAATTGAGCAAAATGTTCATAAGCATACCCCCTTCATAGGAATATCATTACACCCAGCTTTGGAGGCTCATAACTCTGGTTCTACTAGAGATAGAGAGATGCCCTTTGAGTATGTTATAGAAGTTCGGTCCTCACTTTTTGAAACACCCTTATGTCCAAGGTTTCCATTTTTATTTCGAAAAACATTTTTAAATTCAAAATAGGCTACTATCCCTTTGATGAAGAATATAAATATTTAGCTGATCTTAGCATTTATTTACTCCACGCAAAGATTAGTTAATAATACTGGATTTATAGGCGAATATTTCGTTATTCTGGGAGCTAGATGCGGGTTGCCAATAGCAACGGAGAAAGAAAAATAGGCTTAACGCGTGCGACAACGCAACCGAAAATAATAAACGGCGTAGCGAGCGACGCGGGATGGGAGCGGTCCGGCGGTTATAAGAAAGGCCTGCTGGATCGACTTTGTACTACAGTTTCCGATATCGGAAGAAGAAAGGAATTTTGCGGCTCCGTGCGCGAGCCAGAGATGGAGAAAAAAGGGAAGCTCAAGATGAAGAAGGAGAAGGGAGAAGGAGGGAGGATGGAGAGGAGAGGAGAGAATTTTTTGATTTTGATCCCCAGCGAACCGGGATCAAAAGGGCAAGAGATATTGTCACATTTCGCGGTTCGATAGTGATTGATCTATGGTGCTATACAGAGAGAATTATAAACGCTGGAGTAGCAACTACCCTCGAGTTGCCACTGAGCAGGGATAGATTTAAATCTAGAAGTAGGAATGGAGTCTAACGGTTAGTATTTACTACAGTCCGACTCATAGACCACCCAGTATAGAACCCCTCCCTCCAACACGTAACTAAAAGTTTAAATTATCTCAATGGCTCACTTAAACTACGTTTTGATGACGTTGCTGACGGGGACGGCGAAAAATAACGACGTAATTCCTTTTTTTACCTCTGTCGCTATGACCCATCCGCCTCTTCTTTCATACCCCCCCCCCCGTCCCGTGGAAGGGGGTCCGGGACTTTGACGCACGCCCAGATATTACTCTGTTCTCCATTCCTACTTCCAAAATTAAATCTATCCCTGCCACTGAGCCAATAATAATTAAAAAAAAAGAATAATAAACAAATAACAAAAATAATTGGTATAATTAAAGTAGAGTTTATTGATTGGTCTCGAGCTAAAGAAGCTAGACTTCTGATTGGTCATAAGCTGTAGGCACTCAGTGCACCATCACTTCCAAGTTCTTTAGAACTATTCGCATTTTTTGGTAATATTTCAACTCCTCTTTTACTAAATCTCTTTGTAAGAAGGGAGAAAGTCAAACAATGGCAGGGCACTACGTCGACAGCTGCAACCATGCACCATGGATATGCCATGCACCCAATCAAATGACTTTTCGCGCCTTTTACACTGAGGGAGAGAACCCATAGCTACCTTTGAAATTTTTAGTAGAATTCTACACAGAAAAATAATCACGGATTTTCGACAAGGAAACCTATCAGTCAAGGTTCGATTAATAATATTTAATCGATTAATAAAATGAAATTCTTAATATACTTCTAAATAGACCCAATTAAAAAAAGTCGGGGGAGGGGGCTAAAATGTGATACTCCCTTTAATGCAAAGTTTTCGTTAAATTTATTTATTTTTAAAATCTTGTTACGCCAAAAAAAATTAAAATAAAATAAAACATGCCCTTTTTATCAAATTGGCAGTTAAACAGAGCAGTCTAAATTTCAAAACCAGGATAGGAGTCGAAAGAGAGAAAAAATTGTTAACCATACAATCATGGACTTTGTAAACAATTCTAAAGAGGACCCGCGAAAGAAGAAATTATTTTTCATTTCGAAATCACGACCTTGATATACCACCAGGAAAAAAAATATATACAATACAGATTCTAAACCTAACGCGAACTGAATGTCCGTTGATATACTATTAATTTCCTTGCTGTCAGTGCAAATTATATATTTTTGTAATATAGAAAAAGAAATCACTCCATACCAAGTTTTCCCGTCCCCTATATGGAATATTTATAAGGTCCATGTTATAATCTAGCATCAAGAGTGCGTGTTTCACGTGAGCGTTAGACGAATTTATTATTTAAACGAAGAAAGTGTGTTAAGTCAGACCAAACCCCTCCCCCCAAAAAAGTGTACGCATTCCTCCTATCAGTGGCCAGCTGGTTTCTTTCAAAAACAATGTGGGACACTTGTCCGCAAAACCGAAACCGAAACAAAATAATAATAATCAAAATTTCATTTTTAATTCTGGCTAGTATCCGACCCCTCCAATCTACTTCCACCCTCGCTCCTCGGATATAACGATTTCTTCCGTTTTTACTTCCTGATAAGCGCGAAGAAGTGTCTAATAAATATATAAAAATTAAAGTTGTTCTAAATTTATTTGGAATTCTGGTTAGTATCCGACCCCTCGAAATCTACTTCCACCCTGGCTCAGATATAACGACTTCTTCCGTTTTTACTTCCTGATAAGCGCGAAGACAAGTATTACGAACTAAAAAAAAAAATTAATCAAAGTTCTTCTAAATTTATTTGGAATTCTGATTAGTATCCGACACCTCGACTCTACTTCCACCCTCGCTTCTCGTATATAACGACTTCTTCCGTTTTTACTTCCTGATAATTCCGAAGAAGAGTCTTATGTCTATAGTTATTATTTAATAAGCCGGTAAGGAAACGATACGCTTTTATCTTTTCCTCAAAATCCTTCTACCCAATGTTAGGGAGTCGAAACTATTTTCTTTTAACATTACGTATTCATCCACTGACAGTTTCCCCCAAGTTAAAGTCGAGGAAAAAGTTTTTATTGGGTAATAAGAACGTGATTTTGGTTGCGTCATTTTGCGGACCGTACATTGGCTAAATCGAACGTTAGTTTGAAGTTACACGTAGGCGATCGCGTACGTCTTTCGGTGGTGTACTTATACATACGTGTGTGTGGTTTTTATTTTTAAAAAGATGCTGCGTGGAAGAGAAAAAGCACGTGGTGTAGGTCAAAGGTTTTGACCTCTATATTCTAGGGGTCACGCAAAAAAAAAAGGCGGACGTGAAATTCCCCAATGTACTTCGGAATGTTTTAAACTCTAGCTTAGAAATGGTTGGTTAATGCCAAGTTGTCTCATATCAAAAATATTTTATTTCTATTTCTGTTTTATAGGATTTTATAGGACAATATAGGATTTTATGGGTGAATATATTAGGTTATATATGACAATATAGGATTTTATAGGACAGAAAGTTAGGTTATATATGATAATATAGGATTTTATAGGGCAGCAAGTTATGTTATATTATGATAATATAGGATTTTATAGGGCAGAAAGTTAGGTTATATATGATAATATAGGATTTTATAGGACAGAAAGTTAGGTTATATTATATATAGGATTTTATGGGTCAAAATATTAGGTTATATATGACAATATAGGATTTTATAGGACAAAAAGGTAGGTTATTTAAGATAATATAGGATTTTATAGGGAAACAAATTAGGTCGTATATGACAATATAGGATTTTTTAGGGAAAACAATTAGTTTATACATATAAATATAGGATTTTATAGGACAAAATACTAATTTATAACTTTATACTGTAATACGAATAGAATAAAAACATAGGATATTTGATGCAATTATTGGTGAATATAGGATAAGTTCAAATATATAGGATTTCAAAGGAATTATAGGTCGAAACTGGACTAAATACTTGGTCCTACACATCAATGTGGGTCCCGGAAAATTACCTTCCAATGAAAAACATAAAAAAGCTGACCTAGGTTTAATCCTAACCTATTGTTCCCAAAATAGAGTTAAGTCCACCTTTGGAGAGAGAAAGAAAAAATAGGTATTAGTTGAGTTCCTATTTATAGAAAAGACTAAAAGGGATCCCAAAAACTAAAGAAAAACCATTAGGGTTAGAAAAAAAAAAAAAAAAAATCGAAAGCCGAGCGGTGTAAATCCAAGCGCCTTAAAAGTCGTTTATTTCACTTTTGTGGATCAATTTTAACGAAATGAAAGAGAGGGAATAAAGTTACAATGTACCAATGGCCTCTCACTCGACTTTTGTCTTTATAAAGAGATAGTAGCACGTCAAACATAACCCTTTAATTGAGGGGGATGGGAAGGGGTAAAAATAAAGAATTAAATTTTAATTAACCTTTAACAAAAACCTCGTCTGATTACAGTTATTGGAATTTTACCAAAATTTCCGAATTTCACTTTAAAGTTTTGGTTTTCGGAGTCAAAGTTGATTGAATGAAATGTCTTGTACAAAAAGCAATCAACCAATAGAGAGCTTTGGTTTGGGGGAGGAGCAAAGGTCTGTGAGATAATTTACACCGCCATATTGGTGGGTTTATTGCATAAGGATAGCTGAAATCCACCAATATGGCTGCCAAAACCGTGGTACGACTTAGGAGGGCGTGACGTACTACGCAGCCAACTGAAATCTCTATATGGCAAAAAAAAAAAAATATTCTCTAATGCATTGGTAAAGGCTAAAGTGTCTACTCCTCTACTGTACATTCCTCTATGGTGATAGGTAAGATTTTGCGTGCTACTACCCCTTTAACAACTTTAAAACGCCGAATGGCACTAAGAAACTTTGATTCCCTGGTCAGGTCTTCGAGACAACACTTAATTTTCCCAGAAATCTTTTGGAGTCTATAGAATTTTAAAAATTAGGGCCTAGGCACTCTCATGGAAAATGCTCCAAAAATAACATTTCTTGGTAGTGGTGGGTCACGTGGGTGCCGCCTTACTTGTTTATTCTAGTAAAGAAAGGGTTTAAGGCCCGAAAGAAGATTTCTCCTGAACTATTTTTACCCCAAAACCTTAAAAATAGTCCTGAATGATTAATTATTGTACTTAAATAATTAGGATATAAATCTGCTATTTAATTTAAAGGGATAGTCCTTCACGTTCAATAAACACTTTTCAAAAAGGGGGGGGCGAATCGTCTGCTAGAAATAAGGATAGCGCACGTGGACAACAAAGACGATAGACAGGGCTTCAAAGTTACCAGTTTGGACCGGATTGTTTGATAAGTTATGTTAAATCGAATACATTTTTAAAACGGAAATTAACAATCCCTCGTGGGTTATGACGTCATAAAGGTGTCCCCTTATGGTATGGGAAAAGATCTGTAACTGGCGACTGTTAAATATCAGTCCCTGAACCGATCGGGTTGGTTTCATATTTGCTAAGGTTTAATGTTCAGCACTTTGGGAACTTTACTTTGAGTCTTTGACGCAAAAGCAGTTCAGTTATAGCTTAGATGTAGCCCGCATAATATTAAAGCTTCATTTGACCTCTTTACACCATTAGGTCGCGCTGGAGACCCCCGAGGTGTCGGATACTTAGTGATAACGTAACTAATAATGAGTGACCCTTCCCGGTGTCGGAGTTCACGCTCTCACAAATATTTTGAGGAAATTTATTTGAACAGAAAGCAGTGCAAAGCTTCACTAGACTAAATGAAGATAAACAGGGATACATACAGCTACTTGGAATAATTGTGTACGTGCCATTTTCACTCAACGTATTTAAGTGGAATTTGCTTTCACTAAAGTCACTAATTTATTCGTGATTCTCACTAATTTCTTTCCAAATAAACATTTCGGGATAAATTTAAATAGTAATTTTTGGCAAGTGTCCGACACGCATAGTATCGTCCAATCGATGAGCTAGTAGATTCTCTTGGGCAGAGAACAGCAACCATTACATTGAAAGCTTTTAGCCCCATTTATATTCGGAAATAATAATTTTTTTTTTGGTTCCTTATTCGAGTCGCATTTTTTCCTGGGTCGATGTTACATGAATTAAGGTCAAAAATTAGTCTCCTAAACATGTCAAAGGTCCTTTGATACCTTCCTACCCTTTTTTTTTTAACCTTATTTTTATTTTATAACCAAGATCATAACCTGAGAGGCCAAAGAAGATCGTCTGCAACTGTTCAAAAGTAACTAGGGACACAGAGGAACTTAAGTAATAGAGAGTTTAAGCAAATACAAAAGTCAAGAATTGATTCAAACTGAACTGGCAGCTCTCTAAATTCATGATTATCTGGCAACACTGGGGAATAACAAACAAAAAAAATCGGTATACCTTAACTTCTCTAATGTGAAATTCAGGCTTTAACTATTTAAATAGGATATAAATAATTCTTTGTATGTTACCCCAGTGGACTCTTTTTTACTGCCCTCTGTTGCCAAATTTCAGCGGACCATTATAATATTTACCCTTATAGCAATCGTGACTCAATAACCACCATCTAACCTGGGATCATGTATAACATCACAGATATTCATGAGGCGATGAAAAATGAAGTTAGGGCCTCTTTAAAGTTATGGTTCCTTACGTAAAAAAAAAAAATAACCCCCCTAAGATTTGAATTATGAATCCACGGTGTGTCTTTTTCCCGCCAAATATTCTTTCAAAAAAAAATCAAAGCAAAGCAGGATGGTCTTTTGTTGAGCTGAGCTGTATTTTTCAGAATATCCCCTATTCTATGGGAGCTCCGAGTTTTGGCATGGATCGTTGGCACTTTAGTATTAAGGGATATGAAAATGGAGCTTTAAGTGCCGCATCTCTATTGAAGTGAAAATCCCTCAAACGATTCGGGAGATTTTCGCGGGAAAGTGTTAACAAGTAAAGTTGCGATTAAGTAATATCTGCAGCTTCAAGTGTTGAGTCGGGATATTTTTATTAGTTTTCCTGCCGCCATTTTGAAAGATGGCGGAAAATCGAGCCTCAAAAGTTAAACATAAGGCCCGTCTATAGGATGTAGGAAACCACTGCACTAAATATTAAAGAAATCCGTTGAAATGCACGGATGTTATTCCATAAAAAAAGGTTTTTTTTACATTTATGGCCGCCATTTTTTTAGATGGCGGCGGATTGGAAAAATCTTTCTTGAGGCGTGCCTACTACTTAAGAGTAACGTCCCTTCAAAATTTCAACCTTCTAGATAAAGCGGTTTGGGCTGAAAGGGCCAAGCCGTTACAACGCCAGTTCCCTATAGTGTTGAATGGTTTTCGCGTGTATCATGACGCACAGACACACACACATCCTACAAGCTACCTTATGTTTATATATAACCAAACACGTAGGTAGATATAAATTTTATTGTGCGAAAATAAACATAACAGTTTGGTTTGAATTTTTTACGGTACAGCCTTTGTGGCAAAACCTTTAAACTTTGTCTAGATTTTAGGATATTTATGCCAAGAATGTTTCTAAAGGCATTTTACGTGTATTTGAAGCAAATATAAACTCAAGCTCAAGTGATAGTTATGTGGATAACAAAGACTTTAGATATGGCTTCCAACAATACGGAGCAAAATTTGTTGCAGGACTGAAGACTTTGGAAGCCATATTAAACGTCTTCGGGTCCACAACATACCATCGGATCCGGAATAACCTTTAACCCCTATGAAGCAGACGATATTTAAAAGGATCAATATCTTCTTGGTTTACCTCTCTCTCAAACTCATTAGTGCTAAGAAATAAACCTTAAGCATAATGCAATCTTTTCAAAACCACAATCATAAAAAAATAAAATTACCTAATAATTATCTGTGGAGAGAGATACCCATAATTAGGGTACATGAGGTTTATTTTTCTGTAAATGGACATAAGCCTAAAATATTTTCGTTTCGAGGTTCATTTCAGCGCAATGAGTTGGCCTCCTTGCAAAATGGCTCCATTAGGTAATATAATATCAAAGTAAAATGAAATTTTTACCGATCTTGAAGATCATGCAAGACGAGTGCGGTAAAAGACAAAGCGCCCTCTCATTAACTTTACTAAATTCTTTTACTAAAACATTTTTTCTTTATTTTCTACGTAATACCCACTTCGCCATCACCCATCCTAAAGGCACAGTAACACCGTTTTTGTAACTTTGTACCTTAGTGAAGTTGATTGAAGCTAAGAAAGTTTACCGACCATCTTGGAAAATGGCGGACGGATAAGTTACTATGATGTTTCAAACGCGTTTATAAATTTCAATTTGTTTTATCAGAACTAAATGAACCTCGAGGGAGGTTGAAACATTGATTCATTTGTTCGCCATTTTTTATCTACAAAGGTCGTGCAATGGTTGATGGGATACTATCTAACACGCCACCTAATAGCAACCTTTTGTATTAAAAAATCGGCAAAAACATCAAAAGTAAAATGGCTGTAGGTTTAAGCAAAGGCTTAAGACAAATAGTAGAAGGCGTTATGATGCTAGATAATCACCTTTTAATTACATACATAATCACAGCACTAATCAGCTATAATTACCCAAAAAGTACTTGAATGTATTTACTTTCATATATAACAACAACTCGGGTAATTTCTAAACTAGTCCTTTAAAAAAACGAAGAAATTTTCTATAGTTTAATCGTGACCCCTCTGGCGGTTCATTTGACCTCAGTCATCTCTCACACGAGAAAAAGAAAAAAAAACTTCTTTATTCACCGACGATAAAGAAATTCATCTTACAACCCTAACCCTGTTCAATGTAAAATAATGAATATACAACCACCTCTAACCTCGTAGAACCTGTAACCAATACCCCTAACTTCATCTTAATTCGTTATACCAAACTGAGCAGTCTTAAATCAGAGCCTCTATAAAGAGGAGCTTTATTCTGGGAAAAGGCAGAGATAAAACCAAACGAGCCACGAATCTCGTGCAGTTAGGCGCGTTCAGTGAGGCGATAAGGCGCGCGTCACGTGACAATTATGGGGGGGTGGCTTTGGACTGCAAGCACTGTTGCTTCACTTCGAGACTCCCCTTATAGAGGCTCTACGCTCACAAATACATCCTTACCTTCATATAAAAAAGGTTTTTTTTATGAATTTTTTTTTCTTTTAAAATGAGAAAACCGGTAAGGATCTGATTCTAAATTTCCTTTTTATTTCGCTTTTATTTATGCCGGTCTTTAATTATCTGTATAGAACGGATTGCCGAGGTATACCCTACCCATTTTTATATAAATATCGAGGGGTAAGACACTTGCCAATAACTTTAATTAAAATTAAATTAATAACAAGAATGAAAACATATAAATCAGATAATAAAATAAAATGAAGATTAAGTTACCCTTCGTCATGTGACACAATGGATTGGGAAGGGGGTTTGTTTGAAAAGGGTACTTTATTTACGGCAAGTATCCAATCCTTCGACAAATATGATATTGGATCGAATCATTGCAATGGAATGTGTAATATTATATAAGGGGGCTATGGGTTAATATCTACAATATGTAAATGATTAGATTTTAGTCTGCTTGGTATATTATGGATGGAATTTCTTAAATTTCTTCTTTCTTTCTTAGCAATTGGCATACCCGTACGTACCCTCCTGGATTCAAAAACCACTTTTTTATTTTTTTATTTATTAACCGCGTTTCTATGTTAAGCATTTATCGTCTGCTATTATATAAAAATAAATTGTTGGGTTAGTATAATTAGGGATGGTGGTATTTTTAACGAAATAATGTCATGGTTTATTTTATATAAATTTGCTCATTAAAATTTATGATAGCTGGTTTTTTCTCACGACTTATGTTTTTGGCTGTACCTTTCTTACAAATTATTTGTAAACGCGGGCCGTATCTATTGAGTATTTGAGACTAAAATGTTCAATGACATTTTGCTATAAGGGACACCATCTAAAAGTTACGGATTTACGGATGACCCCTTAAATTTAATCAAGAAACAAAGACAATGATTGCTTATTTAATTAAGGGGTCATCCCTAAAGCACTCAAATCAAATTTCATAGAAGTTACATACATTTTTGACTCAAATTTGATATTTAAATATAAAAGGGCTGTTTTGTTTGTTGGTTTGAATATAACCTCCGCCATCTTGAGGGGGGAAGGGGCACGAAAGTAATTTTCCTCAAATATTTTTGGCAATAATAATTTTAATGGAACATATATAACTAACTTTAATAATGGTTATTTGGTAGGGACATAACGACGCGAATTTATACACCTTTATCATGAATATTTTTTACTAATTCCATAAGCATATCTCACTATTAACGTCTTTCAAACGCTACACCTACTCCCTTTAATATTCCTGTACGAAATTAATCAATTCTTCATAACGAGACTTCGATAATATACTAAGGATTCCAAGAAATTTTCCAAACAACGAAGTAAAAAAAAAAAGAAAAGAATTAAGTTTCCGTTGAAATATTTCGAAAGCTAAATTTACGTTTAGAATTGTAATAGGACGAACTATACCGCATTATATTATGCAAATAAAGTTAACGATGACGTCAGGAACGTCGTACGTGTGTTTGTTCCGTTTTAAAAGAATGCGCCTTTTCCGAGTAACCTAATCTCGCTCCAATTTTAAAGAGAGAAAAGGTTTTACAATAGAGACGAAGATCATAAGTTCATAAGTAATGTTCATCCATAAGTTTGTAAATTCTGGTAACTTAGAAACTGGAGCTTGTAATTTTGAAGTGAGTGAGGTAGGTCATAGATTCAGGGTAAAGCGATATACGCCTGGTGAGACGCTGCTGTCAAATTTGGGCTTAGTAATGCAGACTAAATAGGACCTAGATGGAACTTGGTCCTGCATGCAAAATTAATTAACCACCGAGTGTAGGACTTCAATTGACTCGCTTCCGTCGTTCTCTAGTAACTAGCTCGAGCTAAGTCTCTCAGTAGCATTACGAATCGTATAGGTAGTGTCATACTTATGGAAAGAACGTAGCTTAAGTACTAAGGTCTAAAATGGATTAACAAAATTGGCGTAGGAGTCTCTCGTACTATCTCGGAATTGTTTCATTTTCGAATGATTTATTTTTAAAATTATGTAAAATAATTAATATTTGAACTGTGTCCATTTTTAGGACCCATTCACTCACGTTCATTTCCCTGTAGTAGTACATAGAGTAAACCGATTAAGCTTTAGTGAGTAACCCCTTGGTAGTAATATTTTAGGTAGGCGTAAGAAAAAATATATACCCCTTTTTCGTTTTTCGTTGTTTTGTTTTTTGTCTGGCAAAGGAACGAACGACCATGAAAGCAAATGGATCTTAGACCATTCATAAGAAATTCTCTAAAACGAAAATACGAAATAGTAGAAGACAGTGGGTGTTGCGGTGTATCCTCCAGTATTGATGGACTTAGACGTTCCTCGTACATTTTTGGAATTCCAGCAGGTTCCACCATCTCACCCCTAGACGTGTAGAGGTTGACCTTTCTTGTAGACCTATTATTGGAGGGGGGATGTAGTAGCTACAGTTGCGTGTACTTGATTAAATCTAGGTAGATCTTATAAATTCAATACATAAGGGATGGGAAAACTGTATGGAGAGTGATACTGATTTCATGGTCAATTTACAAAAATATACAATAAATAAATTAACAGTAAACTAGGTGAACTGCATTTGTTTGTGGGTCATAATTTCGAAGGGCAATGGAGAAGGAAGTAAATGTTAGGCATTCATTCAAAAGGAGCGGCACAAAAATACGTAATTCATAGCTTTAGTCTCACCAGGGATAGATTTAAATTTAGAAGTAGGAATGGAGAACAGAGTAATGTGGGCGCGCGTCGAAGTACCGGACCCCCTACCACGGGATGGGGGGGGTATGAAAGAAGAGGCGGTTGGGTCATAGCGACAGAGGTAAAAAGGAATGACGTGTTTTTCGCCGTCGCCGTCAGCAACGTCATCAAAACGTAGTTTAAGTGAGCAGCCAATAAGATCATTCAAACTTTTCGTTACGTCTTGGAGGGAGGGGCCCTATCTATACTGGGTGGGCTATGAGTCGGAATAACTGAAGTAAATACTAACCGTGACTCCATTCCTACTTCTAAAATTAAATCTATCCCTGGTGGCACCACATACTATTTTTTGCTTACATCATAACACAGCTAAAGGCAGGAAACTGCCCATACTATCATAAGTTTATAAGTGATATGTTACGTGATAAGTATGACACTACCTATACTTCGTAATGCTACTGAGAGACGTACAGCAGCTCGAGATAACTAGTTCGAGAAGGAGAACGACGGAAGCAAGCAAATTGAAGTCCTGCACTCGGTGATGGTGGTTAATTTTGCATGCAGGACCAAGTTCCATCTAGGTCCTATTTAGTCTGCATTACTAAGCCCAATTTTGACAGCAGCGCCTCACCAGGCGTATGTCGCTTTACCCTGAATCAATGACCTACCTCACTCACTCGCTTCAAAATTACAAGCTCCAGTTTCTAAGTTACCAGATTTAACAAACTTATGGAACGGAACATATCTTACTAACTTATATATGTCTATAGTTATATACTTAACGTATGCGATATTGGGTATTTTATTTATAGAATAATTTCGATCGGTAGCTGAGCTGAGCTGAGTGGCGCCAACAATATTGGTATATGGCATGCTTGAGCTCCACGTGTTTAGAATGGCAGATTACGCAAATGAGAAAAAACACTTAAAGGCCATAATTAATGGCTCTCGATAAGGAAAAGGCGTACAGAAACTAACTAAAGCCAGGCACGCTGTAAGTGAATGGCATCCATTCCTGGCATCAATCCTACTTGATTACATTTCCCACCCCTAAAACGTCATCTCCAGTATAGCTTTTATTACTCCATGGTATCGTTCTCTTAAAGGTATATGTACAGGGTGTTCTTTCAAAAAGAAAGGATGCGATGGTTCTATGGGAAATCAATTTGGGTTGAAAATATATGTAAATTTCAGGGTTCATACAACTTTTGGAAAACAAATTTCCTGAGATTTCCAGGCTTTTCCCCATATACTTCCCAGAGTATTCCAGGTTTTTCCCGTATATGGAGTATCCTATGGAGCAAATGTTAACGAAGGTGGAGGGGTAATTAGGACTATTACATAATGAAAGGGCATTCCCGTATATCTGATATAACCAGAGTTATGAGCCTCCAAAGTTTAGTGTAATGTTAATCTTATGGAGGGTATGTTTATGAACAATTTGCTTAATAACTCGGCCCCTGTTTGACGCAAATTTCCATGAATTTTATTAAATATTCTAAATTTTCGTGAGGTCTTTGTCAACTATTTCCCTGATTTTTCCAGGTTTTCCCTGTTTTCCAGGTTTCTATGAACCTTGTGTAACTTCTACAACCACAAGGGACACATCGCCTAAAGAAGTTATGAACATTGGAGGAGTGTTTTAACGTAATATTACCCTACCCTTTTTGTATCACCCTGTATGTATATAACCCTAGTAATATATATTTATATAGGAAACCATTCACTAATTAATATAATTGATTAGGGGCGTTACACTTAAGTTGAGATACTAAGTGATATTGATAAATTCTTCCATCAAATTCTGCTAACTCAAGCAGAAATTTTACCAAGGATGATTAAACAAGGAAGTGGAAATACGATATAGCAGTATATATATTTAAAACCGGGAATAAATCAGGGAAATATTAATTACACTGGCGATACGTTTGCATACAACAACAAATAGACTATTGGCAGCCATGTTATTTGCTCATAGACCTTAATGCAGCCAACGCTGGGAAACTGCCATTACTGTATAAGTCATACGAAGGTCAAACGTACAATATAGCACTAAAGTAAAAATATTGGATTAAAACCAACAGGGGTCAAGAATAGGTTTAGGTTACCGTGAGGGCACTGTAATACGTAAAGAGGACAGGCAACGAAGAAATGATTTTATTTTGAGGCCAAATTAGCATAAATTATGATTACAGTGAGCTTTGAGGAACGCATTAATTACTTGATATCCTAGAGAAATTAACACTAATCTTAATTAATTTCCTTGCTGATATTTTTACAATGTTGACAAAAAATCCTGTTTCCCGTCCCCTATGGAATAGGGTTGGTATACAAGGTTCATGGTTTTTGTAGATTAGTGGGAATGTAGGGTTATTGTCTTGTCTTGATAGGAAAAAGCTAATTGGTCAA
The DNA here is from genome assembly GCA_019434445.1 of Phalangium opilio. NCBI lineage: Eukaryota > Metazoa > Arthropoda > Arachnida > Opiliones > Phalangiidae > Phalangium > Phalangium opilio. Next base: position 83,909 of record JAEQBA010000788.1, read on the forward strand.
AAGAGACTGCGCGCGAGCTCGTGCCCCTGATGAGGGAGGAAGCCTTACACGAGTTCTTTTGTTACAATTATTATAATGGACTAGATTGAATTCGGGTCTGCGCATGCGCCTTACTATGTTGGGAATCATATCTTTTTTATTAGGAGGGACTAACGTATAATTCCAATGGGGTTTGTAACTCGGACTAATCTAATAATAAAAACAAGGATGGCATGACTAATTATTATGTATGGTAAGGGCAAGCGTTGCCTAAACACAACACCAAATTGACGAAAACAATTTAGATCATCAAATTCCTGGCAGATTTTTCCCAATTTATCTCCCTAACTTCATTTTCAATGTTTTTATGAAACCAGGGATAGATTTAATTTAGAAGTAGGAATGGAGAACAGAGTAATCTGGGGCGCGCGTCAAAGTCC
>JAEQBA010000789.1:0-15117 GCA_019434445.1 Phalangium opilio
ATAATAATTCAAAACCAATGCGAATACGTCCTTCGTAAAAAATTATATATATAAAATAATCATTCGTATATAAGAAACAAGTTCCTTGAGAAACGGCAGAAATAAAACTATACAGCTAAGAAAAAGACGAAAAAGAATATATATAAAAAGTAAAAAAAAAAAAGGTCGATTATACGCTAACGACTATGACGATCTCAAACACGTTTCCAACGGACGTTGCATTTGTCGGCCGAGATAAAATATGCGCATAAAACGAGCCAGGCATATCGTTTTCCATAACGCATTCGTAATAAAAAGCGTCTGAGACGCGTGCTAAGACTCAAGTTGAAGAGAGGGGGGGAGTGAGCGGAAAAAGGGGGGCGTGCACGGCAAGAAAAAAAAAAAAAACTTTTCAACTTTTATTTTCGACACGCACGTATAGGAAAATCTACCTGGCAGTAAAGTATTTTGATTTTTCATGATTTTTTTGTTATCTCTCTCTCTCTAAAAATTTTCCAGTATTTGAACCAAGAGAGAGAAAAATATTTCAATTTCAATCTATTTTTATTTATGGAAGTATTGACTAAGTCACCATTAACACATATCCTAGTTATAAGAATGAGGCAAACGGAATTTGTTTAGAATAAATATTTAGTAAACATTTTATTTATAGTCTAGAAATTCTAAAGAACTTAATAGAGGTGGGATTGGATAGAGTAGCGAAATCATACCTTCCGCTTCAGTAAAAACTTAGGGTGAAAATGCATCAACCCCTTGCAACTAAACGCCATCTATCAGCGGAAAATCATCCCCTCATTACAGTCTGGGACTCTGGGTCGTTATATATTTCCGCGTGTCAATATACGATGTCGAGAATAGTTTTGTTTGGTTCAAAGGTCAAACTATACGGTACTAGAGTTCTTAGCTAATTACTTCAATATATTTAAAACCGAGTTAATGATACCTTTCTACGCTTTAATCCTAAATTAAAAAAAATTTTAAAATAAAATCAAAGGCAGATAAATCGGAATCGCTGCTGGAAATTGGAATGGATTTCTTATAGTATAGAATATTTTATTTTTTACTTTTTTTCTTTCTTTGATATACCTGATCCCCCTTAAATCCACTGAAGGGGGGGGATGACACTATTCGGGAAAAGTGTATAGCGTATCACGAAGGGGATATTCCGAAAATAGCGAAAGAGAAGAAGTCTTATAAAAGATTGGCGCTGCTAGAAAACGGTTCAAGAGAGAAGAGAGAGAGAGAGAGAGAGAGGAGTACAGAGAGAAGAGAGAGCGAGAGAGATATAGGAGAGACTAGAGAGCGGAGTAGTACACCGCGGTGGAAGGCATAAACGAGAGAAACGGAGAGAAAGGAGTATACGGTGGTGGTGGTGGGTACGTTAGTAGACGAGGGTATCGAACGAACGGCCGCGTCTAGAAAACTGGAATAGGGGAACTTTGGAAGAAGCCAAGGAAAACGAGCGAAAAGAGGCTCGGAGATAAGTTAGAACAAAAGAAAATTAACCCAAAAGTTTGGAAAAAAAAACAAACTTCTTTTTCAGAAATGAGTCGCCGCAATTTGATCACCCCCCAGGCAAGTTTTGGGTTATTACATTTTGCATTTATTTATTTTTAATTTGTCGATGTAGGAAGCAAGGAGCATTGTGGCTGCACTGCTAGGTAGCATTTGATTGGTTCATGTTGATAAATTTCTGGTTAGTTCTAGTGGGGGAGTGGGGGTGTAAAAAAGAAAAAGAAGCGTTCGCGAGTACGAGGGTTAGAGCCTGACGTCCCCCGAACGCTAGCAAATTAAGATCCACGATCCGACAGGGGTGACCTATACGGCATTAGCGTCCCACTGAAGGCCCCATTTCCAGGAAGCGAGCGACGCCCGTCGCCCAAACCAAAAAGCTCAGCTTGGTCTACAGTACTGAGCAGTACTACGCGAACGACGTTGCCCCTCTTCTCCTGAAAAAGAAACCATGGCTGGCTATACCCAAGAAAAGGAAGGAAAGGAAAGTGGGAGTAAGGAGAGAGAGAGAGAGAGAGAGGAAACTCGGGATAAAAAGGGTCGGTGTAGGATGGAATGCGATGGAGGTGACGCCAGAGGGTGGTGCCCGATCCTTGTAGTGGGTGGCGTTGCATGGCACCTACTTCGTGCCCCAAAAGAACGACGCCACTCTCTCCTCTCCTCTGACGATATAAGAAAAAGGCTCATGCGTGTGTGTGTGAAAGGACGCGGGAAAAGCGGGGTAAAAAAAAAAAAGTCGCGAAAGAAGCTTGCGCCATCAAGCGGATATAAGAGCAGATAGAAGTCTCTCTAAGAGTATAGGAAGTAGAAAAAAAGATGCTCTGGAAAAGGATGATGGGGATTGAAGATGCGAAAAGGAGTCTATACTCTAAACGAGAAACGGTGAGGGAAAGTCGTTACAAAGTCGGAAAAGAAACAGAGAGAGAGAGACAGAAAAAAGTACGTCATCAAAATGATCCCAAGGATTAACAGGACTTTAATGTCGTCGACGATAATCATTCCTTCGTTCCCTCTATCTCACTCTCTTTAAATTAGATTGTTTTAACATAACGACTTTCATTTTTCTAGATCCACCCGGGGTAACTGGTGTTCAGCAAATATTCTAATATAACGGGGAAATCTAATTTTAGTAACAAAAGTGGAGTCTTTGATCAAAAATAGGTCTACATTATTCACCCAAGGATGGGGAGGGGAAGGAAAAAAAGAAGAGGGTGGAGGTGGAAACCCGTCCGAACCTTCCGGAATAATTCCGATATTTTAAGATCGCGCGAGGCGCGGGAAGTTTCGGGGATGTAAATGAGTCGCCCAAATTTGCGATCCGAAATAACCTCAAATACGGGAACGGTGCACCCCCCTCCAGCTATCCTACCCATCCTTTATTCGCGGCGGCGGGATTCGGAGGGTCTTTAGCGATCTCTCCGCCGGCCGGGTTGAGCCAACTTTGGACAAACTCTCCCTCCTCTTCTCATCTCTTTCCCAGTCTTCTGTCAGAAGAGAGAGAGGATATAGGAAAAGCTTTAGCCGGACGCGGACCATTATCGAATGCGAGAGCCGAACGAGACGGGGACGACGACGCGAGCTGGCTAGATTAGTTTTCCCCGATCGCGAGCGGCTTCTAATTGCCAAGGCGCCGGGAGCTCCATTCGGCTTCGCTTCAATTGACGAGAGAGGAGAGAGAGAGAGAGAGAGAGAGAGAGAGAGCACGACGCTGACGGGGAGGGAAAGACAGACGCCCACGCGTTTCCTACCCTCCATAGCCGCCGCCGGCGTCTCCCAAGGTTTTCCTCCTCTACCTCAACTCCTCTCCCAGATACGGAGGAGAGAGAACGAACGACGTTCCTAGCTGCGTTAGTGGATTGTCTCTCTCTCCTCTCTCTAACGAAAGCCATAGTGTTTGTCTTCGCTAGCGGAGTTTTGGGGGTTGGTAGTGGTGGGGGTTGGGGGTTAGGCGTATTACGCGCCCCGCGAAACCCCTTTTCCCCGCGCGCTTTTAATGCCTCGCCCGCCACCTCGCGAATAATTGATGCCGGGGCCTGGGCTACGAGCTCTTCTCTCTCTCCTAGCCCGTCGTCTCGATTATATTGGCAACCCCCTAGCTCTTTACCGGCCCTCCCGGTAGTACTCCGGCGTTCGTTTCGCCCCCCTCCCCAACTCCTGCCCATCAACGAAACCCCACGCCATTTCCACCATGCAGCAGCGTCGTCGTCGTCGACTTCGTAAGCGTCTCTCACTTTTCCCCTCCGCCATGCACCAACACTACCAACGCGCTTTAACGAGGCCGGGCGCTGCTGCGTCCTTAACGTGTCGCGACTTCCTATTCGCCCAGAGATCATTTTCTCGTGACAAACGACAGTCTAACCCGATAGAGGCCTATATAAACCCCTAGTCGGAAACTATATAGCGCAGCGACCGGCGTCTATAAACCCGGGGCCCTGAATCTCGCGTAAAACCGGGGATCGTTAATAAAGGGTCTTAGGTATAATATCGCGAATGTCGCAGTTAGTCGTGGGCGTGTCCCCTCATATTACCAGAGACTCTTCCTTTTCCTTAGTACTTGTGTATATCACGGAATTGTATAACTCAATTCATTAATTTCCTTGAAGAAAATGACAAATATTTATTATCCATAGCTCAACTCTATTAAATATTCACGGGAAAGCCAGCCGACTAAATTTGTCCAGTAATAAAAAAGAATTTAGTAACACCTCAAATGAGGTCATTTTCCTTTTGGTCGACTCCGGTCGAGAAAAGGAACAATTACAACTGAGCTACAACCTTCCTTTCCAACTTCCTCCGTCAAACAACCAACCATTTACCAAATCTTTTATAATAAAAGTTCAATCTTGAATAAAATTTAATCAACAACAGGAAAATAGGCAAAAGACTAAAAATATCGTAAAGGCACGAAGTTCTTTGGAAGAGCCAACGGAATATTTCACAGATCGCGTTTAAGTAAATTTAGAAAATTGTTAAATGGCCTGAAATGTTTAATAGGCTTAGATCAAAACGATTCATTCCACCGGAAGTGGGTTCAATCAACCCGATGAAACCAGCCGCGACAAAACAAAAATACTAAAACTGCTCTTTTAAACATTTTCTTCATTAAATTATAACGAAGAACGTAACGTATCGTGAATAGTAACAAAATGCGTCGAGGCATATTTATATAGTCAACGTCCCAGAGCGGGAGTCAAGGGAAGAAAATATATCATGTGGGGGAACTCCTACACGTTGGCGGGCGGCGACGTCGGTGATTTTAATCCTTAAACGTGGAGAGAGCGAGCGAGCGAACGAGCGTTTGAGAGGAAATGGAAAACTGATGAAACTTCCCCTCTCTACTGTTCCACTGTGCACCTCCGCTAATACGCGAGGCTAATAACGACCGAGTGTTAATCCGGACGGATAAAACTTCCGTCTCTTGGCTCCCCCATAAAGGAATTCAATATAACTTGTCACTATTATAAAAGGCAGACATACCATCAAGCTTTCATTCTAGATATACTCAAGTGACAGTTGACACTGAACGACAGATTACCAAGCGACATTCTATATTATATTCGCGACAGATTCTAAAACTATGGTCAGGGATCTATGGGAATATATGTTTTTGTACAGGGTGTTTACAAATCTCAGAGAATGATAAATTGTTCAGGCTTGGGTTTACTCTTTTTGTCGACGTTTCAAGGGAGCGTTCGGTGCACATATCAAAGAGATTGATTATCTATGATCGGTTAACAATACGTCCTCCACCTTCGTTAGTTATTGCCAGCAGTACAAAACAGTACAAAATTACCTTGACGGATTTTATATAAAACATCCATTTGCCATTTTATACCCGAAATTTCCTTGAATATAGTCAACAAATTTCCTCGATAAACCCTGTTGAGTTCGAAGCATCATCCCAATAATGCAGCGAATACCGACTATAGATTCAAGTAATGGCAAGAAATATCGAGAACATAACGCGGTAAAAACATTAATATAGTGGGGTCAATGGGGCATAGAAAACAAATTGGACGCGCAGAACTGAAGGGGGGGGATCCCACGTTCTATGAAATATTCCTCTACAACCTATGGCTTGGCATACACCCTGTATAACGAAAGACAACCAAACGTCGGTCGACCTATAAATATAAATATATATATATATATTTTTGATTTTATATTATAAAGCCTAAACTTCAGCCCTCCAGAACAGTTACGAGCTAGAGCAAGCTAGTTCGTAGACGATCTATGGATATTGGGGGCGAGGGGGGGATGGGGAGAGAGTGAGTGAGAGAGAGAGAGGGAGAGAGAGCGAGAGAGAGAATATTGGGGTTTCCAAAACTGAGTTAGTCTCTGCGGCTGCCGATAATAATAGCCGGGTAGACTTCTCCGCTTTTCTCTCTCGTCAGTGGAATGAATATACGGGCGGAACTCGTGAACTCCCGAAGAGAGAGGAGACGGGATTACTGATGCGGAAAGGCGGAACGACCGTGGTGGACACTGGACTGACTGACTGACTACCGGAGAAGAAGCCATAAGGGAGAAACGGACGGGGAAGAGGGGGATTAGTAACCAAGGATATATCGAGGCGTCCGATGACTGTGACCTCCTTAAGTTGTCTGCCTCAACGCGGCGTCACGTGACGCTAATACACACCAGAAGTAGTTTAATCGAAATATAAAATCGCAGGGGGGTCATATTGGCGGTTACAAATGGCCATACAACTCGATATACATAGGAGGATTCATACCATTTGCACAAGGAGACCAGGCAACGTAGAGTGTAAAAAAGAAGGGCGATTTTACGCTCTAAGTCGCCTGGTCTCCTTGTGTTAATGGTAGGAATCCTCCATGCCTGTAAACTTTGTATACTTGGAAAAACTATAGAACAGACTGTAACGGTAGAGTGAATCATTATCCAGATACAAAACAAAAATAAGAGATTACTTTAAGTACTAACCTTTTGAATCTATAAAAAGACTTACGCACTGGACAACGATTTAAATCTAAACCGAGCTTTTATATTTCAATAGGCCTATAACCAAGGTGGATATAATCTTCAGTATACCTACGTTATAAGAAAAGGGAACCCAGACCAGTTTGACAGTAAACTGAAATATATTTTTTTCTCTCTCCCAAGTTTTATTTCTTATTTTTCTTCCGAAAAGTTTTCAATATATTCAAGAAGTTTAGAATTTTTTTTTTTTTTTTTCATTATTTTCGCCTTATATAAAGTGAGATTTTACTTCGGAGAAAACGTAGCTAGCTGGAAACCCTGCGGGATTTTCATAGAAGGAAGGAAACGAGCGCGCGCTACTCAATATGATACGTGACTATTCGCCAAACCGAATCAGAAAGGTTTATGTTCGCATTGACGGTATCAAACCATTTATTAGCAGTAAACGTTTTAATTGAAAGTTAAACGTAAACACGTGGTACTCCCAAAGAAAAAAATGGGGGCGGCCCGTACAAAAATTTTAAGCTGTAATTCATCTGCATACGCGCTTTTTTATCGCTACCACGCTGTAATAGGTATAAATTAAGGCTACATTTTCTGCAGCTCGAAAAACGCGAAAATTTCACAGAAATTCCAGAACTGCAAATTGTCTGCCGTTTCTACATTTTCTGTTTATTATCTGTTAATTGTCTGTATTGGCAGAAATATGCAGCGCGATTCTGCAAACGCGATGCAAAAGTAGAAATAACAGCTGCTAGTTTAAAACTGTAATTTGACCACAGTTATAGACATGTTACAGTTTTGCAAAAGTGATGGAAAAGTAGAAATCCAGCTGCCAATTTAAAACTGCAATTTGACTATATTTATTGACATGTTACAGGTCTGCAAAAGTGATGAAAAAGTAGAAATACCAGCTGCTAGTTTAAAACTGCAACTTGACCACATTTATAGACATGTTACAGGCCTGCAAATGTGATGGAAAAGTAGAAATCCAGATGCCATTTTAAAACTGTAATATGACCATATTTATAGACATGTTACAGGTCTGCAAAACTTATGGAAAAGTAGATATTCAGCTGCCAATTTAAAACTGTAATTTGACCATTTTTATAGACATGTTACAGGTGTGCAAAAGCGATAGAAAAGTAGAAATACCAGATGCTAGTTTAAAACTGTAATTTGACTACATGTATAGACATGTTACAAGTCTGAAAAAGTGATGGAAAAGTAGAAATCCAGCTGCCAATTTAAAACTGCAATTTGACCATATTTATAGACATGTTACAAGTCTGAAAAAGTGATGGAAAAGTAGAAATCCAGCTGCCAATTTAAAACTGTAATTTGCCCATATCAGAAGTGGTATGAGACTAGAAGTGAAGGGCTCTAGCATTGGTAATAGATCCTGGCACTAGTGAACAAATTTGAGGATTTTATGCCGCTTCCATCGCGCCTACACTACTGAGGAAAAAATTGGTCGAGTTCCAAAAACATTTCCTGCCCCCTTCCCCTCAACCTAAAGCCGCTGAACACCGGCGCGGCTCCTTGAATCTAGTTCGGCCGTCTACCACCGCGAGCGTCTCACGTTTTGGAGGGAAAATTCTGAAACCGCCACTAGAGGGCCAACCGTTTGTGTTTTATCAAGTCTTTTCACTAATGCCGAGTGAAGAATTTGGTTAGCTCAATACTTCTAGTATCATACCACTTCTGCCCATATTTATAGACATGTTACAAGTCTGAAAAAGCGATGGAAAAGTAGAAATCCAGCTGCCTATTTAAAACTGTAATTTGACCATATTTATAGACATGTTACAAGTCTGAAAAAGCGATGGAAAAGTAGAAATCCAGCTGCCTATTTAAAACTGTAATTTGACCATTTATATAGACATGTTACAGGTCTGCAAAAGTGATGGAAAAGTAGATTTTCAGCTGCCAATTTAAAACTGTAATTTGACCATTTTTATAGACATGTTACAGGTGTGCAAAAGCGATAGAAAAGTAGAAATACCAGATGCTAGTTTAAAACTGTAATTTGACTACATGTATAGACATGTTACAAGTCTGAAAAAGTGATGGAAAAGTAGAAATCCAGCTGCCAATTTAAAACTGCAATTTGACCATATTTATAGACATGTTACAAGTCTGAAAAAGTGATGGAAAAGTAGAAATCCAGCTGCCAATTTAAAACTGTAATTTGCCCATATCAGAAGTGGTATGAGACTAGAAGTGAAGGGCTCTAGCATTGGTAATAGATCCTGGCACTAGTGAACAAATTTGAGGATTTTATGCCGCTTCCATCGCGCCTACACTACTGAGGAAAAAATTGGTCGAGTTCCAAAAACATTTCCTGCCCCCTTCCCCTCAACCTAAAGCCGCTGAACACCGGCGCGGCTCCTTGAATCTAGTTCGGCCGTCTACCACCGCGAGCGTCTCACGTTTTGGAGGGAAAATTCTGAAACCGCCACTAGAGGGCCAACCGTTTGTGTTTTATCAAGTCTTTTCACTAATGCCGAGTGAAGAATTTGGTTAGCTCAATACTTCTAGTATCATACCACTTCTGCCCATATTTATAGACATGTTACAAGTCTGAAAAAGCGATGGAAAAGTAGAAATCCAGCTGCCTATTTAAAACTGTAATTTGACCATATTTATAGACATGTTACAAGTCTGAAAAAGCGATGGAAAAGTAGAAATCCAGCTGCCTATTTAAAACTGTAATTTGACCATTTATATAGACATGTTACAGGTCTGCAAAAGTGATGGAAAAGTAGATTTTCAGCTGCCAATTTAAAACTGTAATTTGACCATTTTTATAGACATGTTACAGGTGTGCAAAAGCGATAGAAAAGTAGAAATACCAGATGCTAGTTTAAAACTGTAATTTGACTACATGTATAGACATGTTACAAGTCTGAAAAAGTGATGGAAAAGTAGAAATCCAGCTGCCAATTTAAAACTGCAATTTGACCATATTTATAGACATGTTACAAGTCTGAAAAAGTGATGGAAAAGTAGAAATCCAGCTGCCAATTTAAAACTGTAATTTGCCCATATCAGAAGTGGTATGAGACTAGAAGTGAAGGGCTCTAGCATTGGTAATAGATCCTGGCACTAGTGAACAAATTTGAGGATTTTATGCCGCTTCCATCGCGCCTACACTACTGAGGAAAAAATTGGTCGAGTTCCAAAAACATTTCCTGCCCCCTTCCCCTCAACCTAAAGCCGCTGAACACCGGCGCGGCTCCTTGAATCTAGTTCGGCCGTCTACCACCGCGAGCGTCTCACGTTTTGGAGGGAAAATTCTGAAACCGCCACTAGAGGGCCAACCGTTTGTGTTTTATCAAGTCTTTTCACTAATGCCGAGTGAAGAATTTGGTTAGCTCAATACTTCTAGTATCATACCACTTCTGCCCATATTTATAGACATGTTACAAGTCTGAAAAAGCGATGGAAAAGTAGAAATCCAGCTGCCTATTTAAAACTGTAATTTGACCATATTTATAGACATGTTACAAGTCTGAAAAAGCGATGGAAAAGTAGAAATCCAGCTGCCTATTTAAAACTGTAATTTGACCATTTATATAGACATGTTACAGGTCTGCAAAAGTGATGGAAAAGTAGATTTTCAGCTGCCAATTTAAAACTGTAATTTGACCATTTTTATAGACATGTTACAGGTGTGCAAAAGCGATAGAAAAGTAGAAATACCAGATGCTAGTTTAAAACTGTAATTTGACTACATGTATAGACATGTTACAAGTCTGAAAAAGTGATGGAAAAGTAGAAATCCAGCTGCCAATTTAAAACTGCAATTTGACCATATTTATAGACATGTTACAAGTCTGAAAAAGTGATGGAAAAGTAGAAATCCAGCTGCCAATTTAAAACTGTAATTTGCCCATATCAGAAGTGGTATGAGACTAGAAGTGAAGGGCTCTAGCATTGGTAATAGATCCTGGCACTAGTGAACAAATTTGAGGATTTTATGCCGCTTCCATCGCGCCTACACTACTGAGGAAAAAATTGGTCGAGTTCCAAAAACATTTCCTGCCCCCTTCCCCTCAACCTAAAGCCGCTGAACACCGGCGCGGCTCCTTGAATCTAGTTCGGCCGTCTACCACCGCGAGCGTCTCACGTTTTGGAGGGAAAATTCTGAAACCGCCACTAGAGGGCCAACCGTTTGTGTTTTATCAAGTCTTTTCACTAATGCCGAGTGAAGAATTTGGTTAGCTCAATACTTCTAGTATCATACCACTTCTGCCCATATTTATAGACATGTTACAAGTCTGAAAAAGCGATGGAAAAGTAGAAATCCAGCTGCCTATTTAAAACTGTAATTTGACCATATTTATAGACATGTTACAAGTCTGAAAAAGCGATGGAAAAGTAGAAATCCAGCTGCCTATTTAAAACTGTAATTTGACCATTTATATAGACATGTTACAGGTCTGCAAAAGTGATGGAAAAGTAGATTTTCAGCTGCCAATTTAAAACTGTAATTTGACCATTTTTATAGACATGTTACAGGTGTGCAAAAGCGATAGAAAAGTAGAAATACCAGATGCTAGTTTAAAACTGTAATTTGACTACATGTATAGACATGTTACAAGTCTGAAAAAGTGATGGAAAAGTAGAAATCCAGCTGCCAATTTAAAACTGCAATTTGACCATATTTATAGACATGTTACAAGTCTGAAAAAGTGATGGAAAAGTAGAAATCCAGCTGCCAATTTAAAACTGTAATTTGCCCATATCAGAAGTGGTATGAGACTAGAAGTGAAGGGCTCTAGCATTGGTAATAGATCCTGGCACTAGTGAACAAATTTGAGGATTTTATGCCGCTTCCATCGCGCCTACACTACTGAGGAAAAAATTGGTCGAGTTCCAAAAACATTTCCTGCCCCCTTCCCCTCAACCTAAAGCCGCTGAACACCGGCGCGGCTCCTTGAATCTAGTTCGGCCGTCTACCACCGCGAGCGTCTCACGTTTTGGAGGGAAAATTCTGAAACCGCCACTAGAGGGCCAACCGTTTGTGTTTTATCAAGTCTTTTCACTAATGCCGAGTGAAGAATTTGGTTAGCTCAATACTTCTAGTATCATACCACTTCTGCCCATATTTATAGACATGTTACAAGTCTGAAAAAGCGATGGAAAAGTAGAAATCCAGCTGCCTATTTAAAACTGTAATTTGACCATATTTATAGACATGTTACAAGTCTGAAAAAGCGATGGAAAAGTAGAAATCCAGCTGCCTATTTAAAACTGTAATTTGACCATTTATATAGACATGTTACAGGTCTGCAAAAGTGATGGAAAAGTAGATTTTCAGCTGCCAATTTAAAACTGTAATTTGACCATTTTTATAGACATGTTACAGGTGTGCAAAAGCGATAGAAAAGTAGAAATACCAGATGCTAGTTTAAAACTGTAATTTGACTACATGTATAGACATGTTACAAGTCTGAAAAAGTGATGGAAAAGTAGAAATCCAGCTGCCAATTTAAAACTGCAATTTGACCATATTTATAGACATGTTACAAGTCTGAAAAAGTGATGGAAAAGTAGAAATCCAGCTGCCAATTTAAAACTGTAATTTGACCATATTTTTAGACATGTTACAAGTCCGAAAAAGCGATGGAAAAGTAGAAATCCAGCTGCCTATTTAAAACTGTAATTTGACCATATTTATAGACATGTTACAAGTCTGAAAAAGCGATGGAAAAGTAGAAATCCAGCTGCCTATTTAAAACTGTAATTTGACCATTTATATAGACATGTTACAGGTCTGCAAAAGTGATGGAAAAGTAGATATTCAGCTGCCAATTTAAAACTGTAATTTGACCATTTTTATAGACATGTTACAGGTGTGCAAAAGCGATAGAAAAGTAGAAATACCAGATGCTAGTTTAAAACTGTAATTTGACTACATGTATAGACATGTTACAAGTCTGAAAAAGTGATGGAAAAGTAGAAATCCAGCTGCCAATTTAAAACTGCAATTTGACCATATTTATAGACATGTTACAAGTCTGGAAAAGTGATGGAAAAGTAGAAATCCAGCTGCCTATTTAAAACTGTAATTTGACCATTTATATAGACATGTTACAGGTCTGCAAAAGTGATGGAAAAGTAGATATTTAGCTGCCAATTTAAAACTGCAATTTGACCACATTTATACACATGTTACAGGTCTGCAAAAGTTATGGGAAAGTTGAAATCTAGCTTCCAATTTAAAACTGTAACTATTCAACATTTATAGACATATTGCAGGTATTCAAAAGTAGAATTTCCTACTTTTGAATACCTGCAATATCTCTCTAAATGTGGTTAAATTACAGTTTTAAATTGGCAGCTGAGTTTCTACTTTTCCATCACTTTTGCAGACCTGTAACATGTCTATAAAAATGGTCAATTTAGGTCAAATTAAAGTTTTAAATTGGCAGCTGTATTTCTACTGTTCCATCACTTTTGCAGACCTGTAACATGTCTTTAAATGTAGTCAAATTGCAGTTTTAAATTAGCAGCTAGATTTCTACTTTTCTATCACTTTTGCAGACCTGTAACATGTCTATAAAAAAGGTCCAATTACAGTTCTAAATTGGCAGCTGCATTTCTGCTTTTCTATCACTTTTGCAGATCTGTAACATGTCTATAAATGTGTTAGAATTGCAGTTTTAAATTAGCAGCTGGATTTCTACTTTTCTATCTTTTTTGCAGACCTGTAACATGTCTATTAAAACGGTCAAATTACAGTTCTAAATTAGCAGCTGGATTTCTACTTTTCCATCACTTTTGCAGACCTGTATCATATCTATAAAAACGGTCAAATTACAGTTTTAAACTAACAGCTGGTATTTCTACTTTTGCTTAGCGTTTGCAGAATTGCGCTGCATATTTCTGCCAGGCTAGACAGTTAACAGTTAACAAACAGAAAATGAAGAAACGGCAGTCAATTTGCAGTTCTAGAATTGCTGTGAAATTTTCCCGTTTTTTGAGCTGCAGAAATGTAGCCTTAATGTATACCTATTACAGCGTGGTAGCTATAAAAAAAGCGCGTATGCAGATGAATTACAGCTTAAAATTTTTGTACGGGAAGTCAACTTCGAGCGCACCCTAAATTTTTATCTGCTTCTGTTAGGCATTAATATTACTGCTTTTATTTTTCTAAAATTTGAATAAATAATTGGTTAGGCCTAAAAAGGCATCTTAAAAAAGCTTTACTCATTCATCTTAATAAAATCTTTTGATCTAATACTGTCACGTCTCGATCCTAAAAATATTTAAACCACCATAAAATATAGAAAATTGAAACATTTTTTGGTCATAAATGGGCCAGTATTGTATATACAGTTATCATAAGTTTATCAGATATGTTTCAATAAGTATGACACTGCCTATACTTCGTAATGCTAGAGAGTTACTGAGAGCTAGTTCGAGAATGACGCGAGAATTGAATACACTCGGTTTGCAGTCCAACTTCCTATTTAGTCTTATTAAGCCTTTGACAATGGCTCAACAGGCGTCGCTTTACGAGAATATGACGTTTCACCTACACCACTTCATGAAGTAACCAGTGAAAAACTTATGGAACACATCTTACGAACTTATGCAGTTATGTTTAAGGTGTATCCAATACTAACAACATAAGGATTCCAAGCTTTCAAAAGTGTTGGCAGTCAAGTTCTATAGATTCAAAACCTAATAAAATAAGAGTTACTTCTATTTGAGGTAAAAAGTCGTAGAAAAACAATTTTTCATCCAAAAGAAGTAAATAAAATTAATTTCAGTTTATTTTAGTGATTTTATTCCAGTTTTTGAGACCAGACCTAGCTTTCTGTGTGGGTGTGCATGTGTGTGTTTGTGGCCCCGGGTACGCGAAAAACAAGCGTGGATAGCAACCGATTAAGACAAGATCTACTATCACCATGGCGCTCGAAATGTGAAGGAAATTGCGAACCAAAGTACTTTAGCGCTATCATATAAGTTTACAGCAGTTTCCTGGTTGCGGATATTCGTAAACAAGCCTGTCGGGACCCTTCCCTTCAGTTGTAATCGGTTTTTAGCTATAAGTTTGAAAGAATTTTTCGATTACGTTCTGTGAGTGTGTATGTTGTGGATGTTAGATAGACGAAAAGACCTTCTTATCTAGATGTGGTGAGAACTTAATGTACATGTACCTAAACAGTTGGACCATCTCAGATATTACTTAAGCAAGTCAGAAAAGCGTGTATTCAGATGAATTACAGCTTAATATTTTTGTAAGAGATGAGTACAAGCTGGGAATCCAAATAAACCTCTCCAAGTCGAGACGCAATTTAGAGGCTATTTTTAAATATTTAAATAAATATAAATGATATTTATTAATTTAATCGTCATTAATTTACCTTAATTCTAGTTAAATCGTTCTAAGAAACTTTATTCCTAAAATCATTTTAAACATAGCTATTGTTGACGTTGAACTCAAGCGTAAGCCTCTTTAATTTTTTTTGGATATTTAGGGTATATAAGGCTACTGATTCACAATAATTGATAGGAAAACCCGCAATGACTCTGCAAAGCATAGAAACGCGCCTGCAATGATCCTGCAAAGAATCTGAAATGCACCTGCATTAATCCTACAAAGTATCTGAAACGCACCTGCAATGACCCTACAAAGAATCTGAAATC
>JAEQBA010000789.1:15315-28628 GCA_019434445.1 Phalangium opilio
GTTCTACAAGAGATACTGGGATCTCCTTTGGAAATGTTATAGTACTCTTTGCCTCCCCATACAAGGATACTTTAAACTTGAGGCTACCTCAATATCGTCGGTCAACTTATTTTTGTCTCACTTATTGTTAGAAGGTTACTTTTGATTTTTGAAAATAAACTTTGCAGGCTCGTAACTCTGGTTCTACCAGAGATACGGGGGATGTAAATAATGTGACCTTGACACAAATGTTCGGATAATTAAAGGTCTTTGCATGTTCCAAGCAAAAAAAAAACTTCGCGGTTTCGAACCTGTGGCCTTCCGGGTTGAGGCGGATGCGAATAACCGCTACACTAAAGATATGTTATTATTTTTAATCGAAAGAACAGGTCAAGTAATTAAGCAATACGTGAACAAACAAACCCCTCCATAGAAATGCATTAGACTATACTTGCAAGGCCCATAACTCTGTGTCTACTAGAGATACCGGGATGTCCTTAGGATATGTTATGGTCCAATTTGTCCTTCATCTAACCATACTAAAAACTTTGGGCTACGACAAACAGGGGCCGAGTACTTAAGCAAAACGTAAAGAAACAAACCCCCTCCTTAGGAAATGAGTTAGACTATACTTTGCAGGCTCGTAACTCTGTTTCCACTGGAGATACGGGGATGTCCTTTGAGTATGTTATACTCCAACTTGTCCCCCATCTAACTATACTAAAAATATTGAGCTACGACAAACAGGGGCCGAGTAATTAAGCTAAACGTAAACAAACAACCCGTCCTTAGGAAATGCATTAGACTATACTTTGCAGGCCCATAACTCTGTGTCTACTAGAGATACGGGGATGTCCTTAGGATATGTTATAGTCCAAATTGTCCCCCATCTAACCATACTAAAAACATTGAGCTACGACAAACAAGGGCCGAGATATTAAGCAAAATGTTCGTCAACTTTGGTATCGTCTCACTTATTTTTATTATGTTACTTATGATTTTTGCACTAAACTTGGAGGCTCAACTCTTGTTCTACAAGAGATACTGGGATCTCCTTTGGAAATGTTATAGTACTCTTTGCTCCCCATACAAGGATACTTTAAACTTGAGGCTACCTCAATATCGTCGTCAACTTATTTTTTGTCTCACTTATTGTTAGAAGGTTACTTTTGATTTTTGAAAATAAACTTTGCAGGCTCGTAACTCTGGTTCTACCAGAGATACGGGGATGTAAATAATGTGACCTTGACACAAATGTTCGGATAATTATAAAGGTCTTTGCATGTTCCAAGCAAAAAAAAAAAACTTCGCGGTTTCGAACCTGTGGCCTTCCGGGAGTGAGGCGGATGCGAAAACCGCTACAAAAAAGATATGTTATTATTTTTAATCGAAAGAACAGGGTCAAGTAATTAAGCAATACGTGAACAAACAAACCCCTCCATAGAAAATGCATTAGACTATACTTTGCAAGGCCCATAACTCTGTGTCTACTAGAGATACCGGGATGTCCTTAGGATATGTTATGGTCCAATTTGTCCTTCATCTAACCATACTAAAAACTTTGGGCTACGACAAACAGGGGCCGAGTACTTAAGCAAAACGTAAAGAAACAAACCCCCTCCTTAGGAAATGAGTTAGACTATACTTTGCAGGCTCGTAACTCTGTTTCCACTGGAGATATGGGGATGTCCTTTGAGTATGTTATACTCCAACTTGTCCCCCATCTAACTATACTAAAAATATTGAGCTACGACAAACAGGGGCCGAGTAATTAAGCTAAACGTAAACAAACAACCCGTCCTTAGGAAATGCATTAGACTATACTTTGCAGGCCCATAACTCTGTGTCTACTAGAGATACGGGGATGTCCTTAGGATATGTTATAGTCCAAATTGTCCCCCATCTAACCATACTAAAAACATTGAGCTACGACAAACAAGGGCCGAGATATTAAGCAAAATGTTCGTCAACTTTGGTATCGTCTCACTTATTTTTATTATGTTACTTATGATTTTTGCACTAAACTTTGGAGGCTCATAACTCTTGTTCTACAAGAGATACTGGGATCTCCTTTGGAAATGTTATAGTACTCTTTGCTCCCCATACAAGGATACTTTAAACTTGAGGCTACCTCAATATCGTCGTCAACTTATTTTTTGTCTCACTTATTGTTAGAAGGTTACTTTTGATTTTTGAAAATAAACTTTGCAGGCTCGTAACTCTGGTTCTACCAGAGATACGGGGATGTAAATAATGTGACCTTGACACAAATGTTCGGATAATTATAAAGGTCTTTGCATGTTCCAAGCAAAAAAAAAACTTCGCGGTTTCGAACCTGTGGCCTTCCGGGAGTGAGGCGGATGCGAAAACCGCTACACTAAAGATATGTTATTATTTTTAATCGAAAGAACAGGGTCAAGTAATTAAGCAATACGTGAACAAACAAACCCCTCCATAGAAAATGCATTAGACTATACTTTGCAAGGCCCATAACTCTGTGTCTACTAGAGATACCGGGATGTCCTTAGGATATGTTATGGTCCAATTTGTCCTTCATCTAACCATACTAAAAACTTTGGGCTACGACAAACAGGGGCCGAGTACTTAAGCAAAACGTAAAGAAACAAACCCCCTCCTTAGGAAATGAGTTAGACTATACTTTGCAGGCTCGTAACTCTGTTTCCACTGGAGATATGGGGATGTCCTTTGAGTATGTTATACTCCAACTTGTCCCCCATCTAACTATACTAAAAATATTGAGCTACGACAAACAGGGGCCGAGTAATTAAGCTAAACGTAAACAAACAACCCGTCCTTAGGAAATGCATTAGACTATACTTTGCAGGCCCATAACTCTGTGTCTACTAGAGATACGGGGATGTCCTTAGGATATGTTATAGTCCAAATTGTCCCCCATCTAACCATACTAAAAACATTGAGCTACGACAAACAAGGGCCGAGATATTAAGCAAAATGTTCGTCAACTTTGGTATCGTCTCACTTATTTTTATTATGTTACTTATGATTTTTGCACTAAACTTTGGAGGCTCATAACTCTTGTTCTACAAGAGATACTGGGATCTCCTTTGGAAATGTTATAGTACTCTTTGCTCCCCATACAAGGATACTTTAAACTTGAGGCTACCTCAATATCGTCGTCAACTTATTTTTTGTCTCACTTATTGTTAGAAGGTTACTTTTGATTTTTGAAAATAAACTTTGCAGGCTCGTAACTCTGGTTCTACCAGAGATACGGGGATGTAAATAATGTGACCTTGACACAAATGTTCGGATAATTATAAAGGTCTTTGCATGTTCCAAGCAAAAAAAAAACTTCGCGGTTTCGAACCTGTGGCCTTCCGGGAGTGAGGCGGATGCGATAACCGCTACACTAAAGATATGTTATTATTTTTAATCGAAAGAACAGGGTCAAGTAATTAAGCAATACGTGAACAAACAAACCCCTCCATAGAAAATGCATTAGACTATACTTTGCAAGGCCCATAACTCTGTGTCTACTAGAGATACCGGGATGTCCTTAGGATATGTTATGGTCCAATTTGTCCTTCATCTAACCATACTAAAAACTTTGGGCTACGACAAACAGGGGCCGAGTACTTAAGCAAAACGTAAAGAAACAAACCCCCTCCTTAGGAAATGAGTTAGACTATACTTTGCAGGCTCGTAACTCTGTTTCCACTGGAGATACGGGGATGTCCTTTGAGTATGTTATACTCCAACTTGTCCCCCATCTAACTATACTAAAAATATTGAGCTACGACAAACAGGGGCCGAGTAATTAAGCTAAACGTAAACAAACAACCCGTCCTTAGGAAATGCATTAGACTATACTTTGCAGGCCCATAACTCTGTGTCTACTAGAGATACGGGGATGTCCTTAGGATATGTTATAGTCCAAATTGTCCCCCATCTAACCATACTAAAAACATTGAGCTGAGACAAACAAGGGCCGAGATATTAAGCAAAATGTTCGTCAACTTTGGTATCGTCTCACTTATTTTTATTATGTTACTTATGATTTTTGCACTAAACTTTGGAGGCTCATAACTCTTGTTCTACAAGAGATACTGGGATCTCCTTTGGAAATGTTATAGTACTCTTTGCTCCCCATACAAGGATACTTTAAACTTGAGGCTACCTCAATATCGTCGTCAACTTATTTTTTGTCTCACTTATTGTTAGAAGGTTACTTTTGATTTTTGAAAATAAACTTTGCAGGCTCGTAACTCTGGTTCTACCAGAGATACGGGGATGTAAATAATGTGACCTTGACACAAATGTTCGGATAATTATAAAGGTCTTTGCATGTTCCAAGCAAAAAAAAAACTTCGCGGTTTCGAACCTGTGGCCTTCCGGGAGTGAGGCGGATGCGATAACCGCTACACTAAAGATATGTTATTATTTTTAATCGAAAGAACAGGGTCAAGTAATTAAGCAATACGTGAACAAACAAACCCCTCCATAGAAAATGCATTAGACTATACTTTGCAAGGCCCATAACTCTGTGTCTACTAGAGATACCGGGATGTCCTTAGGATATGTTATGGTCCAATTTGTCCTTCATCTAACCATACTAAAAACTTTGGGCTACGACAAACAGGGGCCGAGTACTTAAGCAAAACGTAAAGAAACAAACCCCCTCCTTAGGAAATGAGTTAGACTATACTTTGCAGGCTCGTAACTCTGTTTCCACTGGAGATACGGGGATGTCCTTTGAGTATGTTATACTCCAACTTGTCCCCCATCTAACTATACTAAAAATATTGAGCTACGACAAACAGGGGCCGAGTAATTAAGCTAAACGTAAACAAACAACCCGTCCTTAGGAAATGCATTAGACTATACTTTGCAGGCCCATAACTCTGTGTCTACTAGAGATACGGGGATGTCCTTAGGATATGTTATAGTCCAAATTGTCCCCCATCTAACCATACTAAAAACATTGAGCTACGACAAACAAGGGCCGAGATATTAAGCAAAATGTTCGTCAACTTTGGTATCGTCTCACTTATTTTTATTATGTTACTTATGATTTTTGCACTAAACTTTGGAGGCTCATAACTCTTGTTCTACAAGAGATACTGGGATCTCCTTTGGAAATGTTATAGTACTCTTTGCTCCCCATACAAGGATACTTTAAACTTGAGGCTACCTCAATATCGTCGTCAACTTATTTTTTGTCTCACTTATTGTTAGAAGGTTACTTTTGATTTTTGAAAATAAACTTTGCAGGCTCGTAACTCTGGTTCTACCAGAGATACGGGGATGTAAATAATGTGACCTTGACACAAATGTTCGGATAATTATAAAGGTCTTTGCATGTTCCAAGCAAAAAAAAAACTTCGCGGTTTCGAACCTGTGGCCTTCCGGGAGTGAGGCGGATGCGATAACCGCTACACTAAAGATATGTTATTATTTTTAATCGAAAGAACAGGGTCAAGTAATTAAGCAATACGTGAACAAACAAACCCCTCCATAGAAAATGCATTAGACTATACTTTGCAAGGCCCATAACTCTGTGTCTACTAGAGATACCGGGATGTCCTTAGGATATGTTATGGTCCAATTTGTCCTTCATCTAACCATACTAAAAACTTTGGGCTACGACAAACAGGGGCCGAGTACTTAAGCAAAACGTAAAGAAACAAACCCCCTCCTTAGGAAATGAGTTAGACTATACTTTGCAGGCTCGTAACTCTGTTTCCACTGGAGATACGGGGATGTCCTTTGAGTATGTTATACTCCAACTTGTCCCCCATCTAACTATACTAAAAATATTGAGCTACGACAAACAGGGGCCGAGTAATTAAGCTAAACGTAAACAAACAACCCGTCCTTAGGAAATGCATTAGACTATACTTTGCAGGCCCATAACTCTGTGTCTACTAGAGATACGGGGATGTCCTTAGGATATGTTATAGTCCAAATTGTCCCCCATCTAACCATACTAAAAACATTGAGCTACGACAAACAAGGGCCGAGATATTAAGCAAAATGTTCGTCAACTTTGGTATCGTCTCACTTATTTTTATTATGTTACTTATGATTTTTGCACTAAACTTTGGAGGCTCATAACTCTTGTTCTACAAGAGATACTGGGATCTCCTTTGGAAATGTTATAGTACTCTTTGCTCCCCATACAAGGATACTTTAAACTTGAGGCTACCTCAATATCGTCGTCAACTTATTTTTTGTCTCACTTATTGTTAGAAGGTTACTTTTGATTTTTGAAAATAAACTTTGCAGGCTCGTAACTCTGGTTCTACCAGAGATACGGGGATGTAAATAATGTGACCTTGACACAAATGTTCGGATAATTATAAAGGTCTTTGCATGTTCCAAGCAAAAAAAAACTTCGCGGTTTCGAACCTGTGGCCTTCCGGGAGTGAGGCGGATGCGATAACCGCTACACTAAAGATATGTTATTATTTTTAATCGAAAGAACAGGGTCAAGTAATTAAGCAATACGTGAACAAACAAACCCCTCCATAGAAAATGCATTAGACTATACTTTGCAAGGCCCATAACTCTGTGTCTACTAGAGATACCGGGATGTCCTTAGGATATGTTATGGTCCAATTTGTCCTTCATCTAACCATACTAAAAACTTTGGGCTACGACAAACAGGGGCCGAGTACTTAAGCAAAACGTAAAGAAACAAACCCCCTCCTTAGGAAATGAGTTAGACTATACTTTGCAGGCTCGTAACTCTGTTTCCACTGGAGATATGGGGATGTCCTTTGAGTATGTTATACTCCAACTTGTCCCCCATCTAACTATACTAAAAATATTGAGCTACGACAAACAGGGGCCGAGTAATTAAGCTAAACGTAAACAAACAACCCGTCCTTAGGAAATGCATTAGACTATACTTTGCAGGCCCATAACTCTGTGTCTACTAGAGATACGGGGATGTCCTTAGGATATGTTATAGTCCAAATTGTCCCCCATCTAACCATACTAAAAACATTGAGCTACGACAAACAAGGGCCGAGATATTAAGCAAAATGTTCGTCAACTTTGGTATCGTCTCACTTATTTTTATTATGTTACTTATGATTTTTGCACTAAACTTTGGAGGCTCATAACTCTTGTTCTACAAGAGATACTGGGATCTCCTTTGGAAATGTTATAGTACTCTTTGCTCCCCATACAAGGATACTTTAAACTTGAGGCTACCTCAATATCGTCGTCAACTTATTTTTTGTCTCACTTATTGTTAGAAGGTTACTTTTGATTTTTGAAAATAAACTTTGCAGGCTCGTAACTCTGGTTCTACCAGAGATACGGGGATGTAAATAATGTGACCTTGACACAAATGTTCGGATAATTATAAAGGTCTTTGCATGTTCCAAGCAAAAAAAAACTTCGCGGTTTCGAACCTGTGGCCTTCCGGGAGTGAGGCGGATGCGAAAACCGCTACACAAAAGATATGTTATTATTTTTAATCGAAAGAACAGGGTCAAGTAATTAAGCAATACGTGAACAAACAAACCCCTCCATAGAAAATGCATTAGACTATACTTTGCAAGGCCCATAACTCTGTGTCTACTAGAGATACCGGGATGTCCTTAGGATATGTTATGGTCCAATTTGTCCTTCATCTAACCATACTAAAAACTTTGGGCTACGACAAACAGGGGCCGAGTACTTAAGCAAAACGTAAAGAAACAAACCCCCTCCTTAGGAAATGAGTTAGACTATACTTTGCAGGCTCGTAACTCTGTTTCCACTGGAGATATGGGGATCTCCTTTGAGTATGTTATACTCCAACTTGTCCCCCATCTAACTATACTAAAAATATTGAGCTACGACAAACAGGGGCCGAGTAATTAAGCTAAACGTAAACAAACAACCCGTCCTTAGGAAATGCATTAG
The DNA here is from genome assembly GCA_019434445.1 of Phalangium opilio. Taxonomy (NCBI): domain Eukaryota; kingdom Metazoa; phylum Arthropoda; class Arachnida; order Opiliones; family Phalangiidae; genus Phalangium; species Phalangium opilio. Next base: position 23,194 of record JAEQBA010000789.1, read on the forward strand.
ACTATACTTTGCAGGCCCATAACTCTGTGTCTACTAGAGATACGGGGATGTCCTTAGGATATGTTATAGTCCAAATTGTCCCCCATCTAACCATACTAAAAACATTGAGCTACGACAAACAAGGGCCGAGATATTAAGCAAAATGTTCGTCAACTTTGGTATCGTCTCACTTATTTTTATTATGTTACTTATGATTTTTGCACTAAACTTTGGAGGCTCATAACTCTTGTTCTACAAGAGATACTGGGATCTCCTTTGGAAATGTTATAGTACTCTTTGCTCCCCATACAAGGATACTTTAAACTTGAGGCTACCTCAATATCGTCGTCAACTTATTTTTTGTCTCACTTATTGTTAGAAGGTTACTTTTGATTTTTGAAAATAAACTTTGCAGGCTCGTAACTCTGGTTCTACCAGAGATACGGGGATGTAAATAATGTGACCTTGACACAAATGTTCGGATAATTATAAAGGTCTTTGCATGTTCCAAGCAAAAAAAAAACTTCGCGGTTTCGAACCTGTGGCCTTCCGGGAGTGAGGCGGATGCGAAAACCGCTACACAAAAGATATGTTATTATTTTTAATCGAAAGAACAGGGTCAAGTAATTAAGCAATGCGTGAACAAACAAACCCCTCCATAGAAAATGCATTAGACTATACTTTGCAAGGCCCATAACTCTGTGTCTACTAGAGATACCGGGATGTCCTTAGGATATGTTATGGTCCAATTTGTCCTTCATCTAACCATACTAAAAACTTTGGGCTACGACAAACAGGGGCCGAGTACTTAAGCAAAACGTAAAGAAACAAACCCCCTCCTTAGGAAATGAGTTAGACTATACTTTGCAGGCTCGTAACTCTGTTTCCACTGGAGATATGGGGATCTCCTTTGAGTATGTTATACTCCAACTTGTCCCCCATCTAACTATACTAAAAATATTGAGCTACGACAAACAGGGGCCGAGTAATTAAGCTAAACGTAAACAAACAACCCGTCCTTAGGAAATGCATTAGACTATACTTTGCAGGCCCATAACTCTGTGTCTACTAGAGATACGGGATGTCCTTAGGATATGTTATAGTCCAATTGTCCCCCATCTAACCATACTAAAAACATTGAGCTACGACAAACAAGGGCCGAGATATTAAGCAAAATGTTCGTCAACTTTGGTATCGTCTCACTTATTTTATTATGTTACTTATGATTTTTGCACTAAACTTTGGAGGCTCATAACTCTTGTTCTACAAGAGATACTGGGATCTCCTTTGGATATGTTATAGTACTCTTTGCTCCCCATACAAGGATACTTTAAACTTGAGGCTACCTCAATATCGTCGTCAACTTATTTTTTGTCTCACTTATTGTTAGAAGGTTACTTTTGATTTTTGAAAATAAACTTTGCAGGCTCGTAACTCTGGTTCTACCAGAGATACGGGGATGTAAATAATGTGACCTTGACACAAATGTTCGGATAATTATAAAGGTCTTTGCATGTTCCAAGCAAAAAAAAACTTCGCGGTTTCGAACCTGTGGCCTTCCGGGAGTGAGGCGGATGCGATAACCGCTACACAAAAGATATGTTATTATTTTTAATCGAAAGAACAGGGTCAAGTAATTAAGCAATACGTGAACAAACAAACCCCTCCATAGAAAATGCATTAGACTATACTTTGCAAGGCCCATAACTCTGTGTCTACTAGAGATACCGGGATGTCCTTAGGATATGTTATGGTCCAATTTGTCCTTCATCTAACCATACTAAAAACTTTGGGCTACGACAAACAGGGGCCGAGTACTTAAGCAAAACGTAAAGAAACAAACCCCCTCCTTAGGAAATGAGTTAGACTATACTTTGCAGGCTCGTAACTCTGTTTCCACTGGAGATATGGGATCTCCTTTGAGTATGTTATACTCCAACTTGTCCCCCATCTAACTATACTAAAAATATTGAGCTACGACAAACAGGGGCCGAGTAATTAAGCTAAACGTAAACAAACAACCCGTCCTTAGGAAATGCATTAGACTATACTTTGCAGGCCCATAACTCTGTGTCTCTACTAGAGATACGGGGATGTCCTTAGGATATGTTATAGTCCAAATTGTCCCCATCTAACCATACTAAAAACATTGAGCTACGACAACAAGGGCCGAGATATTAAGCAAAATGTTCGTCAACTTTGGTATCGTCTCACTTATTTTATTATGTTACTTATGATTTTTGCACTAAACTTTGGAGGCTCATAACTCTTGTTCTACAAGAGATACTGGGATCTCCTTTGGAAATGTTATAGTACTCTTTGCTCCCCATACAAGGATACTTTAAACTTGAGGCTACCTCAATATCGTCGTCAACTTATTTTTTGTCTCACTTATTGTTAGAAGGTTACTTTTGATTTTTGAAAATAAACTTTGCAGGCTCGTAACTCTGGTTCTACCAGAGATACGGGGATGTAAATAATGTGACCTTGACACAAATGTTCGGATAATTATAAAGGTCTTTGCATGTTCCAAGCAAAAAAAAAACTTCGCGGTTTCGAACCTGTGGCCTTCCGGGAGTGAGGCGGATGCGAAAACCGCTACACAAAAGATATGTTATTATTTTTAATCGAAAGAACAGGGTCAAGTAATTAAGCATACGTGAACAAACAAACCCCTCCATAGAAAATGCATTAGACTATACTTTGCAAGGCCCATAACCTGTGTCTACTAGAGATACGGGATGTCCTTAGGATATGTTATGGTCCCAATTTGTCCTTCATCTAACCATACTAAAAACTTTGGGCTACGACAAACAGGGGCCGAGTACTAAGCAAAACGTAAAGAAACAAACCCCCTCCTTAGGAAATGAGTTAGACTATACTTTGCAGGCTCGTAACTCTGTTCCACTGGAGATATGGGGATCTCCTTGAGTATGTTATACTCCAACTTGTCCCCATCTAACTATACTAAAAATATTGAGCTACGACAAACAGGGGCCGAGTAATTAAGCTAAACGTAAACAAACAACCCGTCCTTAGGAAATGCATTAGACTATACTTTGCAGGCCCATAACTCTGTGTCTACTAGAGATACGGGGATGTCCTTAGGATATGTTATAGTCCAAATTGTCCCCCATCTTACCATACTAAAAACATTGAGCTACGACAAACAGGGCCGAGATATTAAGCAAAATGTTCGTCAACTTTGGTATCGTCTCACTTATTTTTATTATGTTACTTATGATTTTTGCACTAAACTTTGGAGGCTCATAACTCTTGTTCTACAAGAGATACTGGGATCTCCTTTGGATATGTTATAGTACTCTTTGCTCCCCATACAAGGATACTTTAAACTTGAGGCTACCTCAATATCGTCGTCAACTTACTTTTTGTCTCACTTATTGTTAGAAGGTTACTTTTGATTTTTGAAAATATACTTTGCAGGCTCGTAACTCTGGTTCTACCAGAGATACGGGGATGTAAATAATGTGACCTTGACACAAATGTTCGGATAATTATAAAGATCTTTGCATGTTCCAATAAAAAAAAAACTTCGCGGTTTCGAACCTGTGGCCTTCCGGGAGTGAGGCGGATGCGATAACCGCTACACCAAAGATATGTTATTATTCAAATCGAAAGAACAGGGTCAAGTAATTAAGCAATACGTGAACAAACAAACCCCTCCATAGAAAATGCATTAGACTATACTTTGCAGGCTCGTAACTCTGTTTCTACTGGAGATACGGGGATGTCCTTTGAGTATGTTATAGACCAATTTGTCCCCCATCTAGCCATACTAAGAATTAGGGCTACGACAAACAGTAGTCGAGTAATTAAGCTAATCGTAAACAAACGAACCCCTTCATAGGAAATACATTAGACTAATTCTGGAGGCTCGTAACTCTGGTTTCTACCAGAGATACGGGGATGTAAATAATGTGACCTTGCCACAATGTTCGGATAATTATAAAGGTCTTTGCATGTCCAAGCAAAAAAAAAACTTCGCGTTCGAAACCTGTGGCCTCGGGAGTGAGGCGGATGCAATAACGCTACACTAAGATATGTTCTATTTTAATCGAAAGAACAGGGTCAAGTAATTAAGCAATACGTGAACAAACAAACCCCTCCATAGAAAATGCATTAGACTATAATTTGCAGGCCCATAACTCTGTGTCTACTAGAGATACCGGGATGTCCTTAGGATACGTTATAGTCCAATTTGTCCCCCATCTAATCATACTAAAAACATTGAGCTACGACAAACAAGGGCCGAGATATTAAGCAAAATGTTCGTCAACTTTGGTATCGTCTCACTTATTTTTATTATGTTACTTATGATTTTTGCACTAAACTTTGGAGGCTCATAACTCTTGTTCTACAAGAGATACTGGGATCTCCTTTGGAAATGTTATAGTACTCTTTGCTCCCCATACAAGGATACTTTAAACTTGAGGCTACCTCAATATCGTCGTCAACTTATTTTTTGTCTCACTTATTGTTAGAAGGTTACTTTTGATTTTTGAAAATAAACTTTGCAGGCTCGTAACTCTGGTTCTACCAGAGATACGGGGATGTAAATAATGTGACCTTGACACAAATGTTCGGATAATTATAAAGGTCTTTGCATGTTCCAAGCAAAAAAAACTTCGCGGTTTCGAACCTGTGGCCTTCCGGGAGTGAGGCGGATGCGATAACCGCTACACTAAAGATATGTTATTATTTTTAATCGAAAGAACAGGGTCAAGTAATTAAGCAATACGTGAACAAACAAACCCCTCCATAGAAAATGCATTAGACTATAATTTGCAGGCCCATAACTCTGTGTCTACTAGAGATACCGGGATGTCCTTAGGATACGTTATAGTCCAATTTGTCCCCCATCTAACCATACTAAAAACATTGAGCTACGACAAACAAGGGCCGAGATATTAAGCAAAATGTTCGTCAACTTTGGTATCGTCTCACTTATTTTTATTATGTTACTTATGATTTTTGCACTAAACTTTGGAGGCTCATAACTCTTGTTCTACAAGAGATACTGGGATCTCCTTTGGAAATGTTATAGTACTCTTTGCTCCCCATACAAGGATACTTTAAACTTGAGGCTACCTCAATATCGTCGTCAACTTATTTTTTGTCTCACTTATTGTTAGAAGGTTACTTTTGATTTTTGAAAATAAACTTTGCAGGCTCGTAACTCTGGTTCTACCAGAGATACGGGGATGTAAATAATGTGACCTTGACACAATGTTCGGATAATTATAAAGGTCTTGCATGTTCCAAGCAAAAAAAAAACTTCGCGGTTTCGAACCTGTGGCCTCCGGGAGTGAGGCGGATGCGATAACCGCTACACTAAAAGATGTTATTATTTTTTAATCGAAAGAACAGGGTCAAGTAATTAAGCAATACGTGAACAAACAAACCCCTCCATAGAAAATGCATTAGACTACTTTGCA
>JAEQBA010000789.1:30348-51937 GCA_019434445.1 Phalangium opilio
TTCTGCTTGCACTCTCAGCAACGGCCATATCACGCTGAAAACACCGGTTCACGTCCGATCAACGAAGTTAAGCAGCGTCGAGCGCATACAGTACTTGGGTATACTGCGTGCCGATGGCTTTTTCACTTTTGTTTCCTCTTTTAAATTGCAAAAGATATGAAAAAGCAAACGTATCTTCTTTTTGTTTATTGTTTTATAAAATAAAGTTCATTAAATTCAAATTATTAACTAGCACTCTCGGCAACGGCCATATCACGCTGAATACACCGGTTCTCGTCCGATAACCGAAGTTAAGCAGCGTCGACCGCAGTCAGTACTTGGGAGGGCGACCACTTAGGAACACTGCGTGCCGTTGGCTTTTTCACTTTTTTTTCCTCTTTTAAATTTTAATAGATATGAAAAAAGCAACATGTTTTCATTTTGTTATTGTTTTAAAATGATGAAGGTCAACGTGACCTTTGTCTCACTTAATTTAAATTCGAATTATTAACTAGCACTCTCGGCAACGGCCATATCACGCTGAATACATCGGTTCTCGTCCGATCACCGAAGTTAAGCAGCGTCGAGCGCAGTCAGTACTTGGGAGGGAGACCACTTATAGCGATTTCCACTGACTGCTCCAAAGAGTGCTCTCAGGGTTAGGATGACGTAACTGCCCTCAGCGAGTTTTGGAGAGAATAGTTTCGTCAGTGGAACACGAGCGAGAGGTCCGAGCGCGCTCTGAATAATCAAAATTGGCGCCGGAGACGAAATTGTAATAAATTGTGTATATCTTGACGCAAATGGGCTGAAACCAATTAATGGATTTAACATTCCAATTAATTTACAAAAAAAAATCTATTTTGAGTAATGATCGGCAACGTCTCTGATATAATTATTGGTTTTAGGATGAGGCGTAATATCTTTAAACTAATGATAAAACCTCGTATTCTTCATCTTCAGAACTTTCAGAAGATGATTCCAGAAATAAATAAGCATAAGCGAGAGCCTGTCTTCTATGAGATACCGCGTGGTTCGCCATTTTAATTTTATTACGTCATACTCGAGCACCGTCGCTCCGTCGAATTTTTCAGAGCACCAAAGAGCAATTCTCGGGCAGTTTTTGGGGTCAGTGGAAAACGCGATTCTGGGCGAATGTTGCACTCGTGTTCCCAGTGGCGGACGAAAACGCGCAGAGAGTGCACTTAGAGTGCTCTAGTGCAGTCAGTGGAAATCGCTATTAGGAACACTGCGTGCCGTTGGCTTTTTCACTTTTTTTTCCTCTTTTAAATTTTAATAGATATGAAACAAGTTGTGAAAACCAAAATATTACCTCTCCGAGTCAAGAGGTCTACTACTACAAACTTATTTACCTAGATATGGAATTATTTCACTTTTTTGAAGTAAAAATTTACGAAATATTGAAGCAGTATTCCAAACGTAGCGAATGTACAGTAAAGCAGACGACATTTCACATCGAATAAGGATAAATCTTGGTTACATGGAAATCAGTTAATGGGGAAAAGAACAGGAAATGAAGTCTACGCTTCAGGTGTTTACCCTATATTCTGATAGCGACATTCACAACTGGTTTGCAGTGTAAACACTATCGTCTCGTCTCACCTCAACAATATTCTTAGTTTGCCAACATGAATGTTAACGTTAAATAACACCAAGCTAAATTGTAGCTAGACGCACTAATAGTCAATGCGCACCATAAAGAGAATAATAAGTCTGAAGCTACTACCAGTTTACCATAAGCCCTTTTACTAATCTAATTGCCACCATGATCTTTTCTTCTATTATAAAATCTTAACCTGATTATTTAATAGTGTATTTAACTTTTACTCTGAACCGTTAATGTCTCTTCATTTCAGACACGAAAATCAAAGCCAAAAGTTTACTTCACCTCAGGCCTCAATTATTTACTCTTTGTTTCACTAAGACTATTGCGAATAACGCTTGTTATACCCGCCGGAGTCTAGGTCTTAGTTTTCTTCATGAAACCACTAAACCAAGGATTATTCTATATACAGATGTAGTATAGCTTAAGTAATATATTAACCGCCATTTCAAATAACAATATTAAAAAAAATCTTTGGAATATCAAAATGAAACAGAGTTTTAAAGCCACAAAAGTACTAAATGCATCATAATTACGAAAAATACTTCCACATATTCACTTTATATTATGGAAAAAGGGAATATTAAGGTTCTGTATGATTTCTTAACACATCAACACAAGGCTAACTGCTAACGCGACGCACTAGTGTAACAATGGACGGACACACACAGACAAAAACATAAGCTGCTTTTTAACTCTTTCCGTATTAATTTTGAGTTGAGAAACAAGATTATCTTAAATATTAAAATAAATATAATTAGTATTAAATATTTTCTTCGTCAGTTGTTTGCCTTATTGAGCGTTACATCGTTTTGATAAAGAACAATTAAACATTCTTCAGAGACCTGACTAATATTGGCGTTTGAAATGAAGCATACGCCGGTTGCTTCGCCTTGCTCAAATAGGTAGTATATAAGGGTGTCGAACTACACTTCAAAGCAAGAACAACCGCAATTGCGAAAACCTTTGGTGGACAACCCACTCTAGGGAGGCTAGACGTTTCTCGTAACCCTAGCTGATCGCCGCGAATGTCTTAAACCAAACGATGACGATGGAGTTCGAAGCCAATGAGACAGATTGGTGTCTATGTGGAATAGACGGAAGACCAGTAGATGGTGGTGTTTAGAAGCCAGTATGCACAGACTGGTGTCCAAGTGGGATGGACAAAGACCAGAAGATGGTGGTGATTAGAAGCCAGTATGTACAGACTGGTGTCCAAGTGGAATGGACGAAGACCAGAAAATGGTGGTGATTAGAAGCCAGTATATACAGACTGGTGTCCATGTGGGATGAACGAAGACAAAAGATGGTGGTGATTAGAAGCCAGTAAGTACAGACTGGTGTCCGTGTGGGATGGACAAAGACCAGAAGATGGTGGTGTGAGAACTCAAGTAGAGGAGCCATTTCCGTGACTGTGAAAGCAGTTCGGAAATGGCGAACACGTTTGCTCCGATTTGGAAACTGCGAACGCGGTCACGTGGGTGTAACAACAGACACACAAACACACACACAGACACACAGACACACACGATCGTTACAGAACCTCTCCGTGACATACGTCACTCGGATAGGTAAAAAAGCAAACATGTTTTTACCTCTCCGAGTGACGTATGTCACGGAGAGGTTCTAATTTCGACGTGTCTGTCTGTCTGTCTGTGTGTGTGTCTGTATGTGTGTGTCTGTCTGTTGTTATTGACTTACTCCCCAGGGGACCGCGTTCGCAGTTTTCAAATCGGAGCAAACGTTTTCCCAAATTCCGCACCGTATTTACAGTTCTCGGAAATTTGGAAAATTGTATTCCACTTACCATAGCTATTATCCATTACCTGTTTAACACCACCATCCTCTGGCCATTTGTCCATCTCATATGGACACCAGTCTTTACCCACTGGCTTCTATAGTCCACCATCATTTTGGCTCTTTTTCCATGCCACATGGACACCAGTCTGTACACACTGGCTTCTACACACCACCATTTTCTGGTCTTTGTCCATCCCACTTGGACACCAGTCTGTACACACTGGCTTCTACACACCACCATCTTCTGGTCTTTGTCCATCCCACATGGAACACCAGTCTGTAAACACTGGCTTCTAATCCCCACCATCTTCTAGTCTTTGTCCATCCCACATGGACACCAGTCTGTACACACTGGTTTCTACACACCACCATCTTCTGGTCATTGTTTTTGTCCATCCCACATGGACACCAGTCTGCACACCTGGCTTCTACTCCATCATCATCCTTAAGGTTAAGACATACGCGGCGATCGGCCAGGGTTACGAGAAACGTCCGGCCTCCCTAAGGTGGGGCTTCCACCAAAGGTTCACGCAATTGCGCTGTTCTTATCCATAGCTGCGATTCGAAACCCTTATATACTACCTATTTTAGTAAGGCGAAGCAACCGGCGTATGCTTCATTTCAAACGCCAATATTAGTCAAGTCTCTCAAGAATGTTTAATTGTTCTTTTTTAAAACGATGTAACGTTCAATAAGGCGAATAACTAACGAAGAAAATATTAAATATTAATTATATTTATTTTAATATTTAAGATAATCTTGTTTCTCAATTCAAAATTAATACGGAAAGAGTTAAAAAGCAGTCTATGTTATTGTCTGTGTGTGTCCGTCCGTTATTACACTAGTGCCGCAGTGCACTGCGTTAGAAGTTCGTTTTGTTTTGATGTGTAAAGAAATCCTACAGAACCATAATATTCCCTTTATTCTTAATATAAAGTGAATATGATGAAAAATTTTTCGTAATTATGATGCATTTAGTGCTTTTGTAGCTTTAAAGCTCTGTTTCATTTTGATATTCCAAAGATTTTTTTAATATTATTATTTGAAATGGCTGTTTATATATTACTTAAGCTATACTACATCTGTATATAGAATAATCCTTGCTTTAGTAATTTCATGAAGAAAGCTAAGATCTAGACTCCGGCGGGTATACCTAGTATTACTTGAAATAAGCTTAGTGAAATATGGAGTAAATAAATGAGGCCTGAGGTGAAGTAAACTTTGGGTTTTGATTTTCGTGTCTGAAACGAAGAGACATCAACGGTTCAGAGTGAGCCGAAAGTTAAATACACTCTTAAATAATCAGGTTAAGATTTTATAATAGAAGAAAGGATCATGGTGGCAATTAGATTAGTAGGGCTAAGCTACAGAGTTTTTATTCTCTTTATGGTGCGCATTGACTATCAGTGCGTCTAGCTACAATTTAGCTTTGGTATTATTTAACGTTAACACTCATGTTGGCAAACTAAGAATATTGTTGAGGTGAGACGAGACGATAGTGTTTACACTGCTAACCAGTTGTGAATGTAGCTATCAGAATATAGGGTAAACAGCTGAAGCGTAGACTTCATTTCCTGTTCTTTTTGCCATTAACTGATTTCCATGTGTCCAAGATTTATCCTTATTGGATGTAAAATGTCGTCTGCTTTACTGTATATTCGCTATGCTTGGAATACTGCTTCAATATTTCGTAAATGTTTACTTCAAAAAGAGAAATAATTCCATGTCTAGGTAAATAACTTTGTAGTGGTAGACCTCTTGACTCGGAGAGGTAATATTTTGGTTTTCCCAACTTGTTTTGTTATTGTTTTAAAATGATGAAGGTTAATTTGTCTCACTTAATTTAAATTCGAATTATTAACTAGCAGTCTCGGCAACGGCCATATCACGCTGAATACACCAGTTCTCGTCCGATAACCAAAGTTAAGCAGCGTCGAGCGCATACAGTACTTGGGAATACTGCGTGCCGTTGGCTTTTTCACTTTTGTTTCCTCTTTCAAATTCCACCAGATATGAAAAAAGAAAACATATCTTCTTTTTGTTATTGTTTTATAAAGATGAAAGTTAATTAAATTAAAATTATTAACTAGCACTCTCGGCAACGGCCATATCAAGCTGAATACACCGTTCTCGTCCGATAGCCGAAGTTAAGCAGCGTCGAGCGCAGTCACTACTTGGGAGGGAGACCACTAAGGAACACTGCGTGCCGTTGGCTTTTTCACTTTTTTTTCCTCTTTTAAATTCCATCAGATATGAAAAAAGCAAACATGTTTTTTTGTTATTGTTTTAAAATGATGGTTAATTTGTCTCACTTAATTTAAATTCGAATTATTAACTAGCACTCTCGGCAACGACCATATCACGCTGAATACACCGGTTCTCGTCCGTTCACCGAAGTTAAGCAGCGTCGAGCGCAGTCAGTACTTGGGAGGGAGACCACTTAGGAACACTGCGTGCCGTTGGCTTTTTCACTTTTTTTTCCTCTTTTAAATTTTAATAGATATGAAAAAAGCAAACATGTTTTCATTTTGTTATTGTTTTAAAATGATGAAGGTTAATTTGTCTCACTTAATTTAAATTCGAATTATTAACTAGCACTCTCGGCAACGGCCATATCACGCTGAAAACACCGGTTCACGTCCGATCACCGAAGTTAAGCAGCGTCGAGCGCATACAGTACTTGGGTATACTGCGTGCCGTTTGCTTTTTCACTTTTGTTTCCTCTTTTAAATTCCACCAGATATGAAAAAAGCAAACATATCTTCTTTTTGTTATTGTTTTATAAAGATGAAGGTTAATTAAATTCAAATTATTAACTAGCACTCTCGGCAACGGCCATATCACGCTGAATACCCCGGTTCTCGTCCGATAACCGAAGTTAAGCAGCGTCGAGCGCAGTCAGTACTTGGGAGGGCGACTACTTATGAACACTGCGTGCCGTTAGCTTTTTCACTTTTTTTTCCTCTTTTAAATTCCAATAGATATGAAAAAAGCAAACATATTTTCTTTTTGTTATTGTTTTAAAAAGATGAAGGTTAATTTGTCTCACTTAATTTAAATTCGAATTATTATCTAGCACTCTCGGCAACGGCCATATCACGCTGAAAACACCGGTTCTCGTCCGATCACCGAAGTTAAGCAGCGTCGAGCGCATACAGTACTTGGGAATACTGCGTGCCGTTGGCTTTTTCACTTTTGTTTCCTCTTTCAAATTCCACCAGATATGAAAAAAGCAAACATATCTTCTTTTTGTTATTGTTTTATAAAGATGAAAGTTAATTAAATTCAAATTATTAACTAGCACTCTCGGCAACGGCCATATCACGCTGAATACACCGGTTCTCGTCCGATTTCCGAAGTTAAGCAGCGTCGAGCGCAGTCAGTACTTGGGAGGGAGACCACTTAGGAACACTGCGTGCCGTTGGCTTTTTCACTTTTTTTTCCTCTTTTAAATTCCAATAGATATGAAAAAAGCAAACATATTTTCTTTTTGTTATTGTTTTAAAAAGATGAAGGTTAATTTTGTCTCACTTAATTTAAATTCGAATTATTAACTAGCACTCTCGGCAACGGCCATATCGCTGAAAACACCGGTTCTCGTCCGATCACCGAAGTTAAGCAGCGTCGAGCGCAGTCAGTACTTGGGAGGGAGACCACTTAGGAACACTGCGTGCCGTTGGCTTTTTCACTTTTTTCCCTTTTAAATTCCAATAGATATGAAAAAAGCAAACATATCTTCTTTTTGTTATTGTTTTATAAAGATGAGGTTAATTAAATTCAAATTATTAATAGCACTCTCGGCAACGGCCATATCACGCTGAAAACACCGGTTCTCGTCCGATCACGAAGTTAAGCAGCATCGTCGAGCGCAGTCAGTACTTGGGAGGGAGACCACTTAGGAACACTGCGTGCCGTTGGCTTTTTTCACTTTTTTTCCTCTTTTAAATTCCAATAGATATGAAAAAAGCAAACATATTTTCTTTTTGTTATTGTTTTAAAAAGATGAAGGTTAATTTGTCTCACTTAATTTAAATTCGAATTATTAAATAGCACTCTCGGCAACGGCCATATCACGCTGAAAACACCGGTTCTCGTCCGATCACCGAAGTTAAGCAGCGTCGAGCGCAGTCAGTACTTGGGAGGGAGACCACTTAGGAACACTGCGTGCCGTTGGCTTTTTCACTTTTTTTCCTCTTTTAAATTTTAATAGATATGAAATAAATTTTAATAGATATGAAATAATAGATATGAAATAAATTTTAATAGATATGAAACAAGTTGGGAAAACCAAAATATTACCTCTCCGAGTCAAGAGGTCTACTACTACAAACTTATTTACCTAGATATGGAATTATTTCACTTTTTTGAAGTAAAAATTTACGAAATATTGAAGCAGTATTCCAAACGTAGCGAATGTACAGTAAAGCAGACGACATTTCACATCGAATAAGGATAAATCTTGGTTACATGGAAATCAGTTAATGGGGAAAAGATCAGGAAATGAATTCTACGCTTCAGTTGTTTACCCTATATTCTGATAGCTACATTCACAACTGGTTTGCAGTGTAAACACTATCGTCTCGTCTCACCTCAACAATATTCTTAGTTTGCCAACATGAATGTTAACGTTAAATAACACCAAAGCTAAATTGTAGCTAGACGCACTAATAGTCAATGCGCACCATAAAGAGAATAATAAGTCTGTAGCTACTACCAGTTTACCATAAGCCCTTTTACTAATCTAATTGCCACCATGATCTTTTCTTCTATTATAAAATCTTAACCTGATTAATTAATAGTGTATTTAACTTTTACTCTGAACCGTTAATGTCTCTTCATTTCAGACACGAAAATCAAAGCCAAAAGTTTACTTCACCTCAGGCCTCAATTATTTACTCTTTGTTTCACTAAGACTATTGCGAATAACGCTTGTTATACCCGCCGGAGTCTAGGTCTTAGTTTTCTTCATGAAATCACTAAACCAAGGATTATTCTATATACAGATGTAGTATAGCTTAAGTAATATTTAACAGCCATTTAAAATAACAATATTAAAAAAAATCTTTGGAATATCAAAATGAAACAGAGTTTTAAAGCCACAAAAGTAATAAATGCATCATAATTACGAAAAATACTTCCACATATTCACTTTATATTATGGAAAAAGGGAATATTAAGGTTCTGAATGATTTCTTAACACATCAACTCAAGGCTAACTGCTAACGCGACGCACTAGTGTAACAATGGACGGACACACACAGACAAAACATAAGCTGCTTTTTAACTCTTTCCGTATTAATTTTGAGTTGAGAAACAAGATTATCTTAATATTAAAATAAATATAATAAGTATTAAATATTTTCTTCGTCATTTGTTTGCCTTATTGAGCGTTACATCGTTTTGATAAGAACAATTAAACATTCTTCAGAGACCTGACTAATATTGGCGTTTGAAATGAAGCATACGCCGGTTGCTTCGCCTTGCTCAAATAGGTAGTATATAAGGGTGTCGAACTACACTTCAAAGCAAGAACAACCGCAATTGCGAAAACCTTTGGTGGACAACCCACTCTAGGGAGGCTAGACGTTTCTCGTAACCCTAGCTGATCGCCGCGAATGTCTTAAACCAAACGATGACGATGGAGTTCGAAGCCAATGAGACAGATTGGTGTCTATGTGGAATAGACGGAAGACCAGTAGATGGTGGTGTTTAGAAGCCAGTATGCACAGACTGGTGTCCAAGTGGGATGGACAAAGACCAGAAGATGGTGGTGATTAGAAGCCAGTATGTACAGACTGGTGTCCAAGTGGAATGGACGAAGACCAGAAAATGGTGGTGATTAGAAGCCAGTATATACAGACTGGTGTCCATGTGGGATGAACGAAGACAAAAAGATGGTGGTGATTAGAAGCCAGTAAGTACAGACTGGTGTCCGTGTGGGATGGACAAAGACCAGAAGATGGTGGTGTGAGAACTCAAGTAGAGGAGCCATTTCCGTGACTGTGAAAGCAGTTCGGAAATGGCGAACACGTTTGCTCCGATTTGGAAACTGCGAACGCGGTCACGTGGGTGTAACAACAGACACACAGTCACACACGATCGTTACAGAACCTCTCCGTGACATACGTCACTCGGAGAGGTAATAAAAAGCAAACATGTTTTTTTTGTTATTGTTTTAAAATGATGAAGGTTAATATGTCTCACTTAATTTAAATTCGAATTATTAACTAGCACTCTCGGCAACGGCCATATCACGCTGAATACACCGGTTCTCGTCCGATAACCGAAGTTAAGCAGCGTCGAGCGCATACAGTACTTGGGAATACTGCGTGCCGTTGGCTTTTTCACTTTTGTTTCCTCTTTCAAATTCCACCCGATATGAAAAAAGCAAACATATCTTCTTTTTGTTATTGTTTTATAAAGATGAAAGTTAATTAAATTAAAATTATTAACTAGCACTCTCGGCAACGGCCATATCACGCTGAATACACCGGTTCTCGTCCGATAACCGAAGTTAAGCAGCGTCGAGCGCAGTCACTACTTGGGAGGGAGACCACTTAGGATCACTGCGTGCCGTTGGCTTTTTCACTTTTTTTTCCTCTTTTAAATTTTAATAGATATGAAAAAAGCAAACATGTTTTCATTTTGTTATTGTTTTAAAATGATGAAGGTTAATTTGTCTCACTTAATTTAAATTCGAATTATTAACTAGCACTCTCGGCAACGGCCATATCACGCTGAAAACACCGGTTCACGTCCGATCAACGAAGTTAAGCAGCGTCGAGCGCATACAGTACTTGGGTATACTGCGTGCCGTTGGCTTTTTCACTTTTGTTTCCTCTTTTAAATTGCAAAAGATATGAAAAAAGCAAACGTATCTTCTTTTTGTTATTGTTTTATAAAGATGAAGGTTAATTAAATTCAAATTATTAACTAGCACTCTCGGCAACGGCCATATCACGCTGAATACACCGGTTCTCGTCCGATAACCGAAGTTAAGAAGCGTCGAGCGCAGTCACTACTTGGGAGGGAGACCACTTAGGATCACTGCGTGCCATTGGCTTTTTCACTTTTTTTTCCTCTTTTAAATTTTAATAGATATGAAAAAAGCAAACATGTTTTCTTTTTGTTATTGTTTTAAAATGATGAAGGTTAATTTGTCTCACTTAATTTAAATTCGAATTATTAACTAGCACTCTCGGCAACGGCCATATCACGCTGAAAACACCGGTTCACGTCCGATCAACGAAGTTAAGCAGCGTCGAGCGCATACAGTACTTGGGTATACTGCGTGCCGTTGGCTTTTTCACTTTTGTTTCCTCTTTTAAATTGCAAAAGATATGAAAAAAGCAAACGTATCTTCTTTTTGTTATTGTTTTATAAAGATGAAGGTTAATTAAATTCGAATTATTATCTAGCACTCTCGGCGCCGGCCATATCACGCTGATTACAACCGGTTCTCGTCCGATAACAGAAGTTAAGCAGCGTCGAGCGCATTCAGTACTTGGGAGGGCGACCACTTAGGAACACTGCGTGCCGTTAGCTTTTTCACTTTTTTTTTCCTCTTTTAAATTCCAATAGATATGAAAAAAGCAAACATATTTTCTTTTTGTTATTGTTTTATAAGATGAAAGTTAATTTAATTCAAATTATTAACTAGCACTCTCGGCAAAGCCCATATCACGCTGAAAACACCGGTTCTCGTCCGATCACCGAAGTTAAGCAGCGTCGAGAGCATACAGTACTTGGGAATACTGCGTGCCGTTGGCTTTTTCACTTTTGTTTCGCCTTTCAAATTCCACCAGATATGAAAAAAGGAAACATATCTTCTTTTTGTTATTGTTTTATAAAG
Organism: Phalangium opilio; assembly: GCA_019434445.1. Lineage (NCBI taxonomy): Eukaryota > Metazoa > Arthropoda > Arachnida > Opiliones > Phalangiidae > Phalangium > Phalangium opilio. The sequence goes on from JAEQBA010000789.1 coordinate 41,604, forward strand.
ATGAAGTTAATTTAATTCAAATTATTAACTACCACTCTCGGCAAAGCCATATCACGCTGAATACACCGGTTCTCGTCCGATACCGAAGTTAAGCAGCGTCGAGCGCAGTCAGTACTTGGGAGGGAGACCACTTAGGAACACTGCGTGCCGTTGGCATTTTCGTTTTTTTTTCCTCTTTAAATTTAATAGATATGAAAAAAGCAAACATGTTTTTTTGTTATTGTTTTAAAAGATGAAGGTCAATTGTCTCACTTAATTTAAATTCGAATTATTATCTAGCACTCTAGGCAACGGCCATATCACGCTGAAAACACCGGTTCTCGTCCGATCACCGAAGTTAAGCAGCGTCGAGCGCATACAGTACTTGGGAATACTGCGTGCCGTTCGTTTTTTCACTTTTGTTTCCTCTTTTAAATTCCACCAGATATAAAAAAAGCAAACGTATCTTCATTTTGTTATTGTTTTATAAAGATGAAAGTTAATTTAATTCAAATTATTAACTAGCACTCTCGGCAACGGCCATATCACGCTGAATACACCGGTTCTCGTCCGATAACCGAAGTTAAGGAGCGTCGAGCGCAGTCACTACTTGGGAGGGAGACCACTTAGGAACACTGCGTGCCGTTGGTTTTTCACTTTTTTTCCTCATTTAAATTCCAATAGATTTGAAAAAAGCAAACTTATTTTCTTTGTTATTGTTTTAAAAAGATGAAGGTTAATTTGTCTCACTTAATTTAAATTCGAATTATTATCTAGCACTCTCGGCAACGGCCATATCACGCTGAATACACCGGTTCTCGTTCGATAACCGAAGTTAAGCAGCGTCGAGCGCATACAGTACTTGGGAATACTGCGTGCCGTTGGCTTTTTCACTTTTCGTTTCCTCTTTTAAATTCCATCAGAAATGAAAAAAGCAATCATATCTTCTTTTTCTTATTGTTTTATAAAGATGAAGGTTAATTAAATTCAAATTATTAAATAGCACTCTCGGCAACCGCCATATCACGCTGAAAACACCGGTTCTCGTCCGATCACCGAAGTTAAGCAGCGTCGAGCGCAGTCAGTACTTGGAAACTCTGCGTGCCGTTGGCTTTTTCACTTTTATTTCCTCTTTTAAATTCCATCAGATATGAAAAAAGCAAACATATCTTCTTTTTGTTATTGTTTTATAAAGATGAAGGTTAATTAAATTCAAATTATTAACTAGCACTCACGGCAACGGCCATATCACGCTGAATACACCGGTTCTCGTACGATCACCGAAGTTAAGCAGCGTCGAGCGCAGTCAGTACTTGGGAGGGAGACCACTTAGGAACACTGCGTGCCGTTAGCTTTTTCACTTTTTTTCCTCTTTTAAATTCCAATAGATATGAAAAAAGCAAACATATTTTCTTTTTGTTATTGTTTTAAAAAGATGAAGGTTAATTTGTCTCACTTAATTTAAATTCGAATTATTATCTAGCACTCTCGGCAACGGCCATATCACGCTGAGAACACCGGTTCTCGCCGACCGCCGACGTTAGCAGCGTCGAACGCAGTCAGTACTTGGGAATACTGCGTGCAACGGCCATATCACACTGAAAACACCGGTTCTCGTCCGATCACCGAAGTTAAGCAGCGTCGAGCGCATACAGTACTTGGGAATACTGCGTGCCGTTGGCTTTTTCACTTTTGTTTCCTCTTTCAAATTCCACCAGATATGAAAATAGCAAACATATCTTCTTTTTGTTATTGTTTTATAAAGATGAAAGTTAATTTAATTCAAATTATTAACTAGCACTCTCGGCAACGGCCATAACACGCTGAATACACCGGTTCTCGTCCGTTAACCGAAGTTAAGCAGCGTCGAGCGCAGTCAGTACTTGGGAGGGAGACCACTTAGGAACACTGCGTGCCGTTGGCTTTTTCATTTTTTTTCCTCTTTTAAATTTTAATAGATATGAAAAAAGCAAACATGTTTTTTTTGTTATTGTTTTAAAAAGATGAAGGTCAAATTGTCTCACTTAATTTAAATTCGAATTATTATCTAGCACTCTAGGCAACGGCCATATCACGCTGAAAACACCGGTTCTCGTCCGATCACCGAAGTTAAGCAGCGTCGAGCGCATACAGTACTTGGGAATACTGCGTGCCGTTGGCTTTTTCACTTTTGTTTCCTCTTTCAAATTCCACCAGATATGAAAAAAGCAAACGTATCTTCTTTTTGTTATTGTTTTATAAAGATGAAGGTTAATTAAATTCAAATTATTAACTAGCACTCTCGGCAACGGCCATATCACGCTGAATACACCGGTTCTCGTCCGATAACCGAAGTTAAGCAGCGTCAAGCGCAGTCAGTACTTGGGAGGGCGACCACTTAGGAACACTGCGTGCCGTTAGCTTTTTCACTTTTTTTTTCCTCTTTTAAATTCCAATAGATATGAAAAAAGCAAACATATTTTCTTTTTGTTATTGTTTTAAAAAGATGAAGGTTAATTTGTCTCACTTAATTTAAATTCGAATTATTATCTAGCACTCTCGGCAACGGCCATATCACGCTGAAAACACCGGTTCTCGTCCGATCACCGAAGTTAAGCAGCGTCGAGCGCAGTCAGTACTTGGAAACTCTGCGTGCCGTTGGCTTTTTCACTTTTGTTTCCTCTTTTAAATTCCATCAGATATGAAAAAAGCAATCATATCTTCTTTTTGTTATTGTTTTATAAAGATGAAGGTTAATTAAATTCAAGTTATTAAATAGCACTCTCGGCAACGGCCATATCACGCTGAAAACACCGGTTCTCGTCCGATCACCGAAGTTAAGCAGCGTCGAGCGCAGTCAGTACTTGGAAACTCTGCGTGCCGTTGGCTTTTTCACTTTTATTTCCACTTTTAAATTCCATCAGATATGAAAAAGCAAACATATCTTCTTTTTGTTATTGTTTTATAAAGATGAAGGTTAATTAAATTCAAATTATTAAATAGCACTCTCGGCAACGGCCACATCACGCTGAAAACACCATTTCAAACAAAAGTGAAAAGAAGATATGTTTGCTTTTTTCATATCTGGTGGAATTTGAAAGAGGAAACAAAAGGAAAAAAACAACGGCACGCAGCATTCCCAAATACTGTATGCGCTCGACGCTGCTTAACTTCGGTGATCGGACGTAAACCGGTGTTTTCAGCGTTATATGGCCGTTGCCGAGAGTGCTAGTTAATAATTCGAATTTAAATTAAGTGAGACAAATTAACCTTCATCATTTTAAAACAATAACAAAAAGAAAACCTGTTTGCTTTTTTCATATCTATTAAAATTTAAAAGAGGAAAAAAAAGTGAAAAAGCCAACGGCACGCAGTGTTCCTAAGTGGTCTCCCTCCCAAGTAGTGACTGCGCTCGACGCTGCTTAACTTCGGTTATCGGACGAGAACCGGTGTATTCAGCGTGATATGGCCGTTGCCGAGAGTGCTAGTTAATAATTTGAATTTAATTAACTTTCATCTTTATAAAACAATAACAAAAAAGAAGATATGTTTGCTTTTTTCATATCTGGTGGAATTTGAAAGAGGAAACAAAAGTGAAAAAGCCAACGGCACGCAGTATTCCCAAGTACTGTATGCGCTCGACGCTGCTTAACTTCGGTGATCGGACGTGAACCGGTGTTTTCAGCGTGATATGGCCGTTGCCGAGAGTGCTAGTTAATAATTCGAATTTAAATTAAGTGAGACAAATTAACCTTCATCATTTTAAAACAATAACAAAAGAAAACCTGTTTGCTTTTTATATCTATTAAAATTTAAAAGAGGAAAAAAAAGTGAAAAAGCCAACGGCACGCAGTGTTCCTAAGTGGTCTCCCTCCCAAGTAATGACTGCGCTCGACGCTGCTTAACTTCGGTTATCGGACGAGAACCGGTGTATTCAGCGTGATATGGCCGTTGCCGAGAGTGCTAGTTAATAATTTGAATTTAATTAACTTTCATCTTTATAAAACAATAACAAAAAGAAGATATGTTTGCTTTTTTCATATCTGGTGGAATTTGAAAGAGGAAACAAAAGTGAAAAAGCAAACGGCACGCAGTATTCCCAAGTACTGACTGCGCTCGACGCTGCTAACTTCGGCGATCGGACGAGAACCGGTGTTCTCAGCGTGATATGGCCGTTGCCGAGAGTGCTAGATAATAATTCGAATTTAAATTAAGTGAGACAAATTAACCTTCATCATTTTAAAACAATAACAAAAAGAAAATATGTTTGCTTTTTTCATATCTATTGGAATTTAAAAGAGGAAAAAAAAGTGAAAAAGCTAACGGCACGCAGTGTTCCTAAGTGGTCGCCCTCCCAAGTACTGACTGCGCTCGACGCTGCTTAACTTCGGTTATCGGACGAGAACCGGTGTATTCAGCGTGATATGGCCGTTGCCGAGAGTGCTAGTTAATAATTTGAATTTAATTAACCTTCATCTTTATAAAACAATAACAAAAAGAAGATATGTTTGCTTTTTTCATATCTGGTGGAATTTAAAAGAGGAAACAAAAGTGAAAAAGCCAACGGCACGCAGTATTCCCAAGTACTGTATGCGCTCGACGCTGCTTAACTTCGGTGATCGGACGAGAACCGGTGTTTTCAGCGTGATATGGCCGTTGCCGAGAGTGCTAGTTAATAATTCGAATTTAAATTAAGTGAGACAAATTAACCTTCATCATTTTAAAACAATAACAAAAAGAAAACATGTTTGCTTTTTTCATATCTATTAAAATTTAAAAGAGGAAAAAAAAGTGAAAAAGCCAACGGCACGCAGTGTTCCTAAGTGGTCTCCCTCCCAAGTAGTGACTGCGCTCGACGCTGCTTAACTTCGGTTATCGGACGAGAACCGGTGTATTCAGCGTGATATGGCCGTTGCCGAGAGTGCTAGTTAATAATTTGAATTTAATTAACTTTCATCTTTATAAAACAATAACAAAAAGATATGTTTGCTTTTTTCATATCTGGTGGAATTTGAAAGAGGAAACAAAAGTGAAAAAGCCAACGGCACGCAGTATTCCCAAGTACTGTATGCGCTCGACGCTGCTTAACTTCGGTGATCGGACGAGAACCGGTGTTTTCAGCGTGATATGGCCGTTGCCGAGAGTGCTAGTTAATAATTCGAATTTAAATTAAGTGAGACAAATTAACCTTCATCATTTTAAAACAATAACAAAAAGAAAACGTGTTTGCTTTTTTCATATCTATTAAAATTTAAAAGAGGAAAAAAAAGTGAAAAAGCCAACGGCACGCAGTGTTCCTAAGTGGTCTCCCTCCCAAGTAGTGACTGCGCTCGACGCTGCTTAACTTCGGTTATCGGACGAGAACCGGTGTATTCAGCGTGATATGGCCGTTGCCGAGAGTGCTAGTTAATAATTTGAATTTAATTAACTTTCATCTTTATAAAACAATAACAAAAAGAAGATATGTTTGCTTTTTTCATATCTGGTGGAATTTAAAAGAGGAAACAAAAGTGAAAAAGCCAACGGCACGCAGTATTCCCAAGTACTGACTGCGCTCGACGCTGCTAACTTCGGTGATCGGACGAGAACCGGTGTTCTCAGCGTGATATGGCCGTTGCCGAGAGTGCTAGTTAATAATTCGAATTTAAATTAAGTGAGACAAATTAACCTTCATCTTTTTAAAACAATAACAAAAAGAAAATATGTTTGCTTTTTTCATATCTATTGGAATTTAAAAGAGGAAAAAAAGTGAAAAAGCCAACGGCACGCAGTGTTCCTAAGTGGTCTCCCTCCCAAGTACTGACTGCGCTCGACGCTGCTTAACTTCGGTTATCGGACGAGAACCGGTGTATTCAGCGTGATATGGCCGTTGCCGAGAGTGCTAGTTAATAATTTGAATTTAATTAACTTTCATCTTTATAAAACAATAACAAAAAGATATGTTTGCTTTTTTCATATCTGGTGGAATTTAAAAGAGGAAACAAAAGTGAAAAAGCAAACGGCACGCAGTATTCCCAAGTACTGTATGCGCTCGACGCTGCTAACTTCGGTGATCGGACGTGAACCGGTGTTTTCAGCGTGATATGGCCGTTGCCGAGAGTGCTAGTTAATAATTCGAATTTAAATTAAGTGAGACAAATTAACCTTCATCATTTTAAAACAATAACAAAAAGAAAACCTGTTTGCTTTTTACATATCTATTAAAATTTAAAAGAGGAAAAAAAAGTGAAAAAGCCAACGGCACGCAGTGTTCCTAAGTGGTCTCCCTCCCAAGTAGTGACTGCGCTCGACGCTGCTTAACTTCGGTTATCGGACGAGAACCGGTGTATTCAGCGTGATATGGCCGTTGCCGAGAGTGCTAGTTAATAATTTGAATTTAATTAACTTTCATCTTTATAAAACAATAACAAAAAGAAGATATGTTTGCTTTTTTCATATCTGGTGGAATTTAAAAGAGGAAACAAAAGTGAAAAAGCAAACGGCACGCAGTATTCCCAAGTACTGACTGCGCTCGACGCTGCTAACTTCGGTGATCGGACGAGAACCGGTGTTTTCAGCGTGATATGGCCGTTGCCGAGAGTGCTAGATAATAATTCGAATTTAAATTAAGTGAGACAAATTAACCTTCATCTTTTTAAAACAATAACAAAAAGAAAATATGTTTGCTTTTTTCATATCTATTGGAATTTAAAAGAGGAAAAAAAAGTGAAAAAGCCAACGGCACGCAGTGTTCCTAAGTGGTCTCCCTCCCAAGTAGTGACTGCGCTCGACGCTGCTTAACTTCGGTTATCGGACGAGAACCGGTGTATTCAGCGTGATATGGCCGTTGCCGAGAGTGCTAGTTAATAATTTGAATTTAATTAACTTTCATCTTTATAAAACAATAACAAAAAGAAGATATGTTTGCTTTTTTCATATCTGGTGGAATTTGAAAGAGGAAACAAAAGTGAAAAAGCCAACGGCACGCAGTATTCCCAAGTACTGTATGCGCTCGACGCTGCTTAACTTCGGTGATCGGACGAGAACCGGTGTTTTCAGCGTGATATGGCCGTTGCCGAGAGTGCTAGTTAATAATTCGAATTTAAATTAAGTGAGACAAATTAACCTTCATCATTTTAAAACAATAACAAAAAGAAAACATGTTTGCTTTTTCATATCTATTAAAATTTAAAAGAGGAAAAAAAAGTGAAAAAGCCAACGGCACGCAGTGTTCCTAAGTGGTCTCCCTCCCAAGTACTGACTGCGCTCGACGCTGCTTAACTTCGGTTATCGGACGAGAACCGGTGTATTCAGCGTGATATGGCCGTTGCCGAGAGTGCTAGTTAATAATTTGAATTTAATTAACTTTCATCTTTATAAAACAATAACAAAAAGAAGATATGTTTGCTTTTTTCATATCTGGTGGAATTTGAAAGAGGAAACAAAAGTGAAAAAGCCAACGGCACGCAGTATTCCCAAGTACTGTATGCGCTCGACGCTGCTTAACTTCGGTGATCGGACGAGAACCGGTGTTTTCAGCGTGATATGGCCGTTGCCGAGAGTGCTAGTTAATAATTCGAATTTAAATTAAGTGAGACAAATTAACCTTCATCATTTTAAAACAATAACAAAAAGAAAACATGTTTGCTTTTTTCATATCTATTAAAATTTAAAAGAGGAAAAAAAAGTGAAAAAGCCAACGGCACGCAGTATTCCCAAGTACTGTACTGCGCTCGACGCTGCTTAACTTCGGTGATCGGACGAGAACCGGTGTTTTCAGCGTGATATGGCCGTTGCCGAGAGTGCTAGTTAATAATTCGAATTTAAATTAAGTGAGACAAATTAACCTTCATCATTTTAAAACAATAACAAAAAGAAAATGTTTGCTTTTTCATATCTATTAAAATTTAAAAGAGGAAAAAAAGTGAAAAAGCCAACGGCACGCAGTGTTCCTAAGTGGTCTCCCTCCCAGTAGTGACTGCGCTCGACGCTGCTTAACTTCGGTTATCGGACGAGAACCGGTGTATTCAGCGTGATATGGCCGTTGCCGAGAGTGCTAGTTAATAATTTGAATTTAATTAACTTTCATCTTTATAAACAATAACAAAAAGAAGATATGTTTGCTTTTTTCATATCTGGTGGAATTTAAAAGAGGAAACAAAAGTGAAAAAGCAACGGCACGCAGTATTCCCAAGTACTGACTGCGCTCGACGCTGCTTAACTTCGGTGATCGGACGAGAACCGGTGTTCTCAGCGTGATATGGCCGTTGCCGAGAGTGCTAGTTAATAATTCGAATTTAAATTAAGTGAGACAAATTAACCTTCATCTTTTTAAAACAATAACAAAAAGAAAATATGTTTGCTTTTTTTCATATCTATTGGAATTTAAAAGAGGAAAAAAAAGTGAAAAAGCCAACGGCACGCAGTGTTCCTAAGTGGTCTCCCTCCCAAGTACTGACTGCGCTCGACGCTGCTTAACTTCGGTTATCGGACGAGAACCGGTGTATTCAGCGTGATATGGCCGTTGCCGAGAGTGCTAGTTAATAATTTGAATTTAATTAACTTTCATCTTTATAAACAATAACAAAAAGATATGTTTGCTTTTTTCATATCTGGTGGAATTTAAAGAGGAAACAAAAGTGAAAAAGCAAACGGCACGCAGTATTCCCAAGTACTGTATGCGCTCGACGCTGCTTAACTTCGGTGATCGGACGTGAACCGGTGTTTTCAGCGTGATATGGCCGTTGCCGAGAGTGCTAGTTAATAATTCGAATTTAAATTAAGTGAGACAAATTAACCTTCATCATTTTAAAACAATAACAAAAGAAAACTGTTTGCTTTTTTCATATCTATTAAAATTTAAAAGAGGAAAAAAAAGTGAAAAAGCCAACGGCACGCAGTGTTCCTAAGTGGTCTCCCTCCCAAGTAGTGACTGCGCTCGACGCTGCTTAACTTCGGTTATCGGACGAGAACCGGTGTATTCAGCGTGATATGGCCGTTGCCGAGAGTGCTAGTTAATAATTTGAATTTAATTAACTTTCATCTTTATAAAACAATAACAAAAAGAAGATATGTTTGCTTTTTTCATATCTGGTGGAATTTGAAAGAGGAAACAAAAGTGAAAAAGCAAACGGCACGCAGTATTCCCAAGTACTGACTGCGCTCGACGCTGCTAACGTCGGCGATCGGACGAGAACCGGTGTTCTCAGCGTGATATGGCCGTTGCCGAGAGTGCTAGATAGTAATTCGAATTTAAATTAAGTGAGACAAATTAACCTTCATCTTTTTAAAACAATAACAAAAAGAAAATATGTTTGCTTTTTTCATATCTATTGGAATTTAAAAGAGGAAAAAAAAGTGAAAAAGCCAACGGCACGCAGTGTTCCTAAGTGGTCTCCCTCCCAAGTACTGACTGCGCTCGACGCTGCTTAACTTCGGTTATCGGACGAGAACCGGTGTATTCAGCGTGATATGGCCGTTGCCGAGAGTGCTAGTTAATAATTTGAATTTAATTAACTTTCATCTTTATAAAACAATAACAAAAAGATATGTTTGCTTTTTTCATATCTGGTGGAATTTGAAAGAGGAAACAAAAGTGAAAAAGCCAACGGCACGCAGTATTCCCAAGTACTGTATGCGCTCGACGCTGCTTAACTTCGGTGATCGGACGTGAACCGGTGTTTTCAGCGTGATATGGCCGTTGCCGAGAGTGCTAGTTAATAATTCGAATTTAAATTAAGTGAGACAAATTGACCTTCATCATTTTAAAACAATAACAAAAGAAAACCTGTTTGCTTTTTACATATCTATTAAAATTTAAAAGAGGAAAAAAAAGTGAAAAAGCCAACGGCACGCAGTGATCCTAAGTGGTCTCCCTCCCAAGTAGTGACTGCGCTCGACGCTGCTTAACTTCGGTTATCGGACGAGAACCGGTGTATTCAGCGTGATATGGCCGTTGCCGAGAGTGCTAGTTAATAATTTGAATTTAATTAACTTTCATCTTTATAAAACAATAACAAAAAGATATGTTTGCTTTTTTCATATCTGGTGGAATTTGAAAGAGGAAACAAAAGTGAAAAAGCAAACGGCACGCAGTATTCCCAAGTACTGTATGCGCTCGACGCTGCTTAACTTCGGTGATCGGACGTGAACCGGTGTTTCAGCGTGATATGGCCGTTGCCGAGAGTGCTAGTTAATAATTCGAATTTAAATTAAGTGAGACAATTAACCTTCATCATTTTAAAACAATAACAAAAAGAAAACCTGTTTGCTTTTTTCATATCTATTAAAATTTAAAAGAGGAAAAAAAGTGAAAAAGCCAACGGCACGCAGTGATCCTAAGTGGTCTCCCTCCCAAGTAATGACTGCGCTCGACGCTGCTTAACTTCGGTTATGGG
>JAEQBA010000790.1:0-46133 GCA_019434445.1 Phalangium opilio
TGTTATCGGGGTTTTATTATGGAATTATTTGGAACTTGTTAAGGAATTTAGTTTAATTTTAAGATAAGAAAATAATATAGGACAATTACCTTACATTTCGGTGGTGAACTTACAAATGTTGTTCAATTCCATGGAACTCTATTTTAGTTTATATTCCGAAAACTGTAATTATAAATTATGTTAAAAAACACTTAAATTTCGCGATAAATTCGCCCATAATTGTACTAAAAATAATGCGTAAAATTCAAATAATGTTCAATAAATGTTCAAAGGAATACATACAGCTACTAGGAATAATTGTGTACCCTTATCATATATCCCATGTTAATTTCTATGAATACGGGTTTTGTGGGTATTCCGGGCTTGGAACTTACTATCCATCACGCCTACTCATAATTCTGATGGAGTCTTTCTAACAGTGTGATTTCATTGATTGGTAGAACAACGCGAGTTCCTAGGCAAGGTGCAACACAGGCAGCGAGATAAATTATTAATTCGCTATGGATAAAATTCGTCATATATAATGACATGAATCTATATAACTATGAATATAATACAGCTCTATCATATGCCCCTTCTATCATGTCGATTTGGTTTGGGTGTTACCCTCCTAGCGTTTTGCGTAGTCAATCACAAGACAAGTGGAAGTGACGTCTCAAATTTACACCTCCCCGGACTCTCCCTCCCTTCTCACGCTCCTAACACCTGCAGACACGTGACTGATGTCTCCTTTGGCTAAGCCCCGCCCAAACCTTATCGAAAGGTTAGACAGCGTAACGCAACTGATTAGTCTAGCTAACTCCTCCCACAAAATCGGCACCTAGACACATTGGGGAAAGAAAATGGCTACGCAATGATTCTTAGTAGCTGTATGTATTCCTGATGATAGTTATAAAAAAACCCATGATCAGCACCAAAAATAAATAAATAAATAAGTAAAAATAAAAACGTAGTTAAAATCACTGGGATTTTCCATCAGATTATTATTAATTATAATTAATAAATATTAATAAGATTAAATCCGTGGGTTACAAGACTGAAGAAGTGTCCGACGTCTCGAATATATATAAAATTTCGTTAACCCTTAACAGCCCGGCCTACATTATTATTATTAATAAGTTCCTAGAATTTTAAAAAGATCTAATTAAAAATCTTTTTTTTTTTTAATCGAATTTTCTTTCTTTTTGAAAAATGGATCGTCATGACCTAACATCGGAACTGGTTTCTAAAAATAGAATAAATTTTTGGAGATTCGAGATTAGTTTCGTTGAGGTGATGTTTTGGTAAAATGTTAATGGCTAGGGGATGTTCTTGCTAAAGTTGCACTGACCTAACGACTCGAATTCAAGGGATGCCAAAATGGGGGGTGAAATTGCAGGCGTATATAAAGCTTAACTTGAAGTCGAAGGAAACTATTTAAGCTTTGAATTCTACGCCATAAGGCACTGTTATTTTATTTATCATTAAAAATGTTGAAAAGGGTCTTTTTATTCTCGGTCTTAGTTGGATTTTTATTATCCGCTAATTATTTAGGTGAGTTTTAATACGATGTTTTTATTTAATTTTATTTATTTTTAATTTTAATACGGAATTATTGGGTTTTAATTGAATTTTAGTTGGTTAATTTTATTTTTTAATTTAAAATAATTTTAATATGAATACAATATACAAGTTTGTGGTTTTAACTGAATATTAGTTGGGTTTTTAATTTAATTTGGGTTAATTCAAAAGAATAACTTTAATTTGAATGAAAGTTTGGGTTTTATTATTTTTAATTTTTTTATTTTTGTTTTAAAGGGTTAATTTTAATTGAGAAGCGGTTTAATTGCTAATTTTTTAGAGTTAAATTTTAACTATATTATATATTAATTCTAATTGAAATGTTATTTAAGTGAGGTTTAATGGTTTAATCCCAATATAAAATAGTTTAAATTTATAGCTTTTGTAAATGGAATTACGTGGTTTCTTTAATTTGCAATTAAAATATTAATATTAAGTGTATTTCAGATAAAAAGGTTTTAATTTAATAATTTTATTTAAATCGGAATTAATTTTAATATTAATATAAAATATAATTATAATTATAGTGTATTAATAAAAGTAAATTATTTTACAAATTATCAGAACTTACTTAGGTATCCTGAGAACGTATAAAATTAAAATGTAATATCAAAATTTTTTTCAGACACTGTAACTGGAGAGGAAGCGGACATAGATTACGATGAAAAAGACAAGACTAAGGACCAAGTACTTCATTATTCCGGTGGCAAACCCGATGTGGCCGGGAAATTAGCTCCAGGAGAGGGTGTCGAAGGTGGGGAAGATAAACAAGTAGTAGGCAACACCGTTATGACTATGATTAGGAGAATACGTGAAATTATGCGAAGAGGAATGTTCTCAAACTCTCTATTGCGAGGAACTATGCAGGTAAACTTTAAGAGCTTCAAAATGAACCCAAATTCGTCCAAATCGGTCCACAAATAAGAAAGTTTGAAAGTTAGGCCTAAAAATGTTTTTTTTTTGTTTTCTTTTGAAAATTTTACACTAGTGCATTCAAACGTGGACCGGTTGTACATTAGACTCTGCAATGGGAGCGACAGGTGGAGCCAGTAACTCCTTCACGGTAGGCAAATGTTTTAGCCCATATCATATTTTATATACCGCGTTGCAAACGAACACTACAAGGATGACCGCTTTTGCGCTTTGTTTATTGCAGTCCTCAACACCACCAAACATATCCACTTGCATCAGACAGATGTCAGACGTAAGTATAAAAATAAACACTCAATTACTTACCCTACAGCTATATCATCTCACGTGACTATTTATTTTCAATTCTAGTGCACACGTGACGCCGCTAACAACTCTCCTATTGGTACCCTACTTCAACCACTCCCACCGGCAACAACCGGTAGATAAATTAGGAAAGAAAAAACGCGGGAAACGAACTGTCGTCCACAAAGTCAAACTGAAACCAGGATACCGTTAGCTAGTTTAAACTACTTGATGTAGATAGAAATCTAGTTAATTTAAAATTAATTTTAACTGAAAAGAGTTGATCTCTTAAATTATCTCGTTCTATCATCCCAACATTGTAATATTTAAATAAAATAAAAACCATTTTCCCCCTCTGTAAACTCCATCTTTCTTATTTTAAAAATTTAAAGCCAAGGCTTAAGTATGATTAGGCTTAACAAGATCCGTGAACGGGGGTAACAAACCATTGAATCAACCACTTACTAAGTCCTCAAATATAAGATCTTAAATGGTATCTGGAATTCTGGTTTTTGTAAAAACCGTTTGACATTTAAAATCAATCGAAATTGAATTACGCTTAATTAGCACTTTAGTTAACCGTGTCAAATTTTTAAATAAAGAAATTCAATTGTGTAAGTATTACTTAAAAGATGCCAGATATCTCAAAAGATTGTTGTAAGACATGTGGAGTATCACTCAAAACCAAGAACCTTTATCAACTTGAGAACGAAACAACTCAAAAGTAAGGGTTAAAATAGTGTCTGGTTGGTGTGTTGAGCCGCACCACCTTGGGTTGCCTCTTCTTATGTTCTCAATTCGTATATAGATTCTTTGTTGAACCATTTTTAATATGAAAATAGAGTGCTGTTAGTTGTGACGTCAGATACAAGGTTAAACGTCACGAGTCTGCCTTTAGCAATGGGCGGCCATGACAGTTACCGTTTGTTCTTTATGGGAAAACAGCATGGGTGACGTCACACCGGCGCTTCTGACAGCACTCTATAAGACGTATGGTAATTAAATTCATACATACGAAATAATCTTAATTATTTAAGTTAAATAAACTTAACTATCTTTACTTGATTTTAATTAAGTAAAAATTAAAATAATTTACTAGGGTGTATTTTGATTACTAGATGGCGATAGTGCGTTGGATATGATTTCGAAACAAGTTGGTATAACAGTTAATAATGGTTCAACAATGAACTTCTTTAATCAAAGTAGGAATTACATTTTGCAATTCTGTCAATTAAGCTACTTTCCTAAACAATTACGAGTTTTAAATAACTGCCTTTTAACCTAACTATACTTACCGTGTCGTCTTAATGGTATTGTCTCAATGTCTGTCGTCTCCAAGTTCAGTTCTCCAACAACAATTACGTAAATACGTTCAGGATAATTACATAACTTTCACAAAATCATTGAACGCAACTTAAAAACAAGTTTCACCACGTTTCCCCGTCTGTTAATGGATATAGCCAATAAAGATTTTTTCTCAAAAAAAAAAATACTTGTCTTGCTTTCGATAGTGGGATGGGCACCACACCATTGAACCATAAGTAAATAACAACCCCCTATAAGTTAAAAGCACGGCCCTTTTTCAAAATATAAAAGGAATTAAATAATAAATGATTTCTTATTAAAAAATAATAATTTTAGGAATTTTGTTATTGAACTTAATACTTATTGCTACGGTACTAATTAACTTATGATTGAACACAAACCTAGGGGAGACACTTTAAGGGAATGGAAAGGGGGGGGGACAGTTATCTCTAAGTCATAAGCGCGCCCTGTAACACATTACCGAACGCTGTTAGAAAAGTTAAAAGAAAGAAAAAAATCTCTTAAGTTTTCCAAGTCCCCTTAAACAAAAAAGACCTCTCTTTCTACACTGGGATGAAACCGAGTCAGTTCTTACGAGTTAGTTGTAGTTCTAGCTTGAGCGGTTAACGGGAGTAGTTAAGAAAAGGTGTGCTAGCTAGCAGCCGGGATAATCGTTACCTGTCGCATCTAGAATTCGTCAAATTATTAAGAAAATAACTTAAAATAAAAATAGCTGAAAGTTTGATAAAATTATTATTCTTGTTTAATTTAAATTTGGTGATACTTTGCTGCTACGTGTAGAAGTTGTTCTCATTTGGTTTGGACCCCCAACAGTTTTTTTTTTATTATTTAATTTTAGGGGTTGATGAGTTTTGTTGGTTCGTGAAACGTTACGTGAGTTTGATTCATTTGATTTTCAATTTGATTTTAATTCTTTCTGTTGTGGTGTGGTTGGGTTTGGTTCTGTTTTTTTTTTTTTGGAATTGGGTGTTGTTTTGCTGTTGGAAGAAATAATAGTTTTAGTGATTTAAATTTAAATGTATTGTTTGTTATGTTAGGTGGTGTTGACAGATATGTCAACGAGTTTTAGGTGGTGTTGATAGAGATGTCAGTCAGTGAGAGTTAATTGAATTTGTTGATAGAATTGATAAGGAAGATTTAATTTGTTGACAGAATTGTTAGTGGGGATTAAATTTGTTGACAGAAGTGTTATTGACAATTAAATTTGATGACAGAATTGTCAGTGACAATTATATTTGTTGATAGAATTGTCAGTGAGAATTACATTTGTTGACGGAAATGTTAAGGAGAACTAAATTTGTTGACAGAAATGTTAAGGAGAACTAAATTTGTTGACAGAAATGTTAAGGAGAACTATATTTGTTGACAGAAATGTTAAGGAGAACTATATTTGTTGACAGAAATGTTAGTGAGAACTATATTTGTTGACAGAAAATTTCAGTGTTGATTAGATCGTGTTGTTGACAGAAATGCCCTTGATTTAAATAAGAACAAACTATTATTGACATAAACATCAAACATTAGCGGATAGAATTTGCCATTGTTGACAATAATACTTAACAGAAAGAATATAAGTCCCCATATCCGAGTAATTTTATTTCCTGACTAAGCTTTCCCAAAAAAACCAAAAACCAAAACCAGAACAATAAAATTAAAACAACAAAAAAACCTAACCTTAAAAACCCTCCATCCTCTTTTTCAGTCTCGAATTTCGATGATAAAATGGAAAACCCGGGATTCAAAACAAGCGGGACAACCCAAAGCAAAGGAATAAAAACTCCATTATTATCTCATAGACCTACCAGACCTACTACAACAACACTCACACACCACCCCCGATATCTCAACGACAACGTAGACAGACAACCGAATGACGTAGTCCCCCAATAAAAACCTAAGGGGGAACGAAGCGTGGTAGTAAGAAACAAAGACCAACCAACCCCTTAAGTGTCCTTGTGTCCCTGGTCCAAAAAGAACCCCGGCGAAATAAAAACATAAATATGACAAAAACCTTACAACCTTAGCCTCGAAAAAGACCCAAATTCCGTGTTCAACAAAGGGATAGAGTATCGCCCAATTAAAACCCACACGTGCTGCCAGGGAGAAGCTTTGAAGAGAGAAGGAGAGCGTCATCCCCATCCACCCTGGTTTTCTGACAACCCCCAAAAACCATCATCCGACTAATCGATAATTCTTTCACATCCCTGGAAGAGAGACCGACCGACGACGGTCTGTTTCGGGAACCAGCTAGCTAGCTTGCTACTCTAGTAGTGACTGTCCATACCAAATGAGATCAGACGGAGCTAGTATCTAGCAACCAGTCCAGTGTACCAGTCGGTTCTATAAAGACTTCGGCAAGCTCCCGAACGCGAACCTGAACGAGAGAGATGGATATGAGTTCTAGAATCGTCTTTCCCGTTTAAGCTCCTTGGAGTCTGCGCTAGAATGTAGCCAATGAGCGGGCGTTCAATAACAACACCGGTTGCACTAAAGTTGCTCGGAAAGCGAAGGTGTAGGGCGACAACGGTGTGGAGGGAAAAGTTTTCTCGCGCTTACGGACCTTCCAAGTTTGCGCGCGCTCTTTTAGACTAAAGAAAGTAACTTTTCTTCTTGGCACCTTCGTTCAAAGACTTCCGAGGAAGCTATAAGATATAGTCTCGGCTTCAACCCCCTGGTTCTCTTTAAGAGTTGTAGGTGGTACCGCTGACGGGGGGGTTATGATATTGTCCCCGATTGAGGAGGGGTTACAAAGCCAAACCCCCGCTTGTATTAAAAATCTCGCCCGTCAAGTGAAAACCACCCCAAAACATTCTTGGGTAGGTCTGACCGGTCGTCCTCTTGAATCAGAGTCGCCAGGTTATTCTTCTATCAGACTCTGAACTGACCCGAACAGAGACGGACGGACGGACACGCGGCGTCTCAAATTCTTTGACACCCCGTCATCATCATCATGAAGACACCACGGGCTTTAAGGGTGACACTCTTAATCACGGTGGTTATTATCACCCAGACAGTCGAAGCCAGTTTCCTCAACATGTTCTCATCGCAACAAAACCCACCTGATCCTTGTTACGACGAAATGGCAAATCCACGACGATGTATCCCTGACTTTGTCAACGCCGCATTTGGAAAGGAAGTCAAAGTCTCAAGTGAATGTGGTAATCCACCAACAAGGTATTGTACCATGACGGTTGACGATAAAGGCGACCCAACTCGTAATTGTCAAATATGCGACGCGAGTCATCCCAAACGCCAGCATCCCGCGGCCTACTTAACCGATTTGAACAACCCAAATAATGTCACTTGTTGGGTATCGGAACCATTTTATAACCCGGTGAACTTCAACGTCGCCCCTGCTGCTCTAGCGACATCGTCGCAACTTTTACCAACCATACCGTCAGTCACGAATCTCCCACCGTTACTGGTCTCACCTACTTCAGTAATTCCGGTGACATCGGTGACAACAACTAGTTCCACGTCAAACGTATCCCTGGTACTCAGTTTGGGTAAGAAGTACGAGTTGACTTACGTCAGTTTGCAATTCTGCAACCGGAAACCGGATTCAATGGCAATTTACAAGAGTACAGATAACGGCAAGACATGGCAACCGTTTCAATATTATTCCAGTCAGTGCAGAAAAATGTACGGTAAACCCAACAAGGCGCCAATTTCGAAGTCAAACGAACAGGAAGCGTTGTGTTCCGACCCGGCACCGACAACAAATTCGGCTGTACCCGAATCAATGCAAGGCGGTCGGGTCGCCTTCAGTACCCTGGAAGGGAGACCATCGGCATACGATTTTGACAATTCACCAGTTCTTCAAGATTGGGTCACGGCAACTGACATTAAAGTGGTCTTCAACAGGCTTAATGGTTGGGCACCGGAACCGAGTGACAACGATTCCGTTATGGTTTCCGAAGCCAAGGACAGTTTCTTTTACTCGGTGTCTGATTTTGCAGTCGGAGGACGATGCAAATGTAATGGACACGCAAGTAGATGCATCCATGGTCGAGACGGAGCCCTGGTTTGCGATTGCAAACATAATACTGCCGGAAGAGACTGCGAAAGGTGCAAGCCATTTCATTTTGACAGACCATGGGGAAGGGCAACGGCCCATGACGCACATGATTGCATTGGTGAGTCCAGTTTTCATTTTGATTATTAAATTTATGTAATTGCACGCATTGATGACATTGTGATTGTTTATGGTAGGTTATTGTAGTTACTGTTAAGTTCATGTGTTGTTATTCAGTGCAGTTGTTGTAATACACAGTAGATTATTTATGTTACATGAAATGTAACAAAAATTGTCAACTATATTGATTTTTGACCTAAACATTAAGGTCAATCTCTAAGTTTAGAAAAGAAAAAATGGTCTATCTACTCTACTTTGGGTTTAAGGTAGTCTTTAAGTTTGGGGTAAAAATATCCTTCGGGTTTTAAGTAAGCTCTACGTTTGAGAAAAATAAGGTCTATTGTAGTGGGTTTAAGGTAGCTTTTAAGTTTGAAGAAAATATGGTCTACTTTGGGTTTAAGGTATCCTTTAAGTTTTGGGAAAAATCGTTTACTTTGGGAAGAAAATTGGAACATACTTTGAATTCTAGTAATCTTAAAAGTAACGCCTTACTGAGAAAAAGTACACATTGGTAAGATTCCAAGAAAATCCCATGGTTTTTCCTTTGAATAAACCCAAAAAAAACTAAAACAACTCAACTTAATTTACAAATTTAATTCAAAATTAAAACAACCCGAAAACCCGTCTAAATTTACATCTAAACCAACTCCACAACATCGGAAAGAAAACCCAACCGATATCCTATAACAAAAACTTTGAAAACTAAACTTCCATTTATAAAGATAAACCAAGCCAACCCAATCAACTTTTAGATTATACAATACATTAAATACCCATGCAGTTACCTAGTTGGTTTCGAAGATAAGGCAAAGGTATAACTGATTCTCACTTAAAAAGGCGTCAAGAAAGGTATAAATTGATATCAGAAAAAAAAACCCCGCCTGATATCACACATTGAAAAACCATTAGTAAGTTATCAGTGAAAATTAAAAGTAATATATACATTTTAAAAAAGCTTATCAAAGTTCTTGAAGTTGAAATTGAACCAAAAAAAAAAAAAGATTGTTTAAACTTTATAGACACGCCCATTTCTTTACGTAATAAGGTGTCCCCCCTCCACCTATATGACGTTAATAATTCTTTAAAAATCGTCTGCTCACGTCGACTTTAATAGGTCCATTAGAGAGTCGGTTTGTTCAAAGGCTCAAAGCCAAAAGACTTTCTGGATGGTTCTCTCTCTCAGATCGCGGACGCTGTTTGGTTTTTAAAATATTTTCAATATTCAACTATGAAGCAATGGCTGGCATTCGCAATTTATGAATTTGTTTAAATTACATAATGAATATTGAAGGTTTATGTAACTTCTATAACCAGCCCTTAGATTTTGATTGAACCCCCACAAGGGATGCATGCACCCCCTAACCCCCAAGTTACAGATGAACATTGGAGAAGTGTTTATGATTGAATGACCCCCTTAAATTTAATAAGTAAGAAACTGAACAGACAATGAACATTAGAGTGTTCATACAGTATATTTGGGGAAACTTCACTAATTCATGATTGTTATTACGGAGATATGATGGCCTTTAGCTAAATTTTGTCGCGAAGGTATTTGGCCAATGTTAAATATGATAGATTGAGATGTCGTTTAGTAATTGCTTGTTTCTTTTAAACCATGGGTAAATAGTAATTTAGAATAATTTATAGAGATTGTATTTTGAAGGAGATTTGGTTTAATTATAATTAAATTGAATGGATATAAAATATTCGTATTGGAGAGTAGAAAGACGTCATAATAGGGGAACAAGTTTAAATACACCTGCTTGCATTTTTCAATAAAAAATTATGGGAAATCAACTGAATTTTGATTTTTGGATGAGTGTTTTATTTATGATTGGATGGCCCCTTAAATTTAATAAGTAAGAAACTGAACAGATAATGATCTCTAATTTACTTTAATTTAGGGGTCATCCAATTATTAACACTCCAACAATGTTCATTCAAAAATTGTTGTTTCAAAATTCCATAGAAGTTACACACATTTTCGCCTCAAAAAATTTGATTGTAAACAACTGCGAATACACAAATTGAAAATAGACAACACAATTAATTTACGAGCAATTAAGACAAGGCGATTAAACAGAATCTTATCATTAGAACTGCGCCCCCCCCCCCCTTGTTAAGCCTAGCATAGAAACGTTTCCAAATTATTTTATAACCTACTTGAAAGTGTAATTAAGATTATCTTTAAGAATTCATATTAAGCACTGCATTCCTTGAGATTCTAATCTTAAGTTACATATTTCCTTCTTAATTCTGATAATTCATAAATAAATACGTCATTTCTACGAAATGCATGCCGGGAAATTTTACTATGCGAAAGAAATTAAAGAAAATTCTTCAATTATGTATTAAAATATCTCATTCAGGAAATTAGCTGTATTTTTTTCCAGAATTGAATATCATTAAAAGGGATTTAATGAGAACCACTTAACGCATAAATTAACACCAGTAATATTTCTTTTTTTAGGGTGAGGGTTATTTTATTAAGAATGAAATCTTTCCTAAGAAACTTTCAGGTTTCTTGAAATCAAAAATTTAAATAATAATTAAGAATTGCCAGAAAAAGCCCAGGTAATGTAATATAGAGAGGTTAAGCTTTGGTTTAATTTAAGGTCCAATCAGAATCTTACATCAAGACTAAACAAACTAACTCGCAGTAACCATTTAATTAAGACCAATTAGAGAATAGAGATCTAGAGAGGTTCTAAATAGTTTTAAGGTAACTAAACACCATCTAAACTATGATGTAAGGCGATATATTTCATAGGGGGCCAAGCTAAAACTAAAATCATAAGTTCATAAGATATGTTCCGTTCCATAAGTTTGTTAATCTCTGGTAACTTAGAAACTGGAGCTTGTAATTTTGAAGTGATTGAAGTATAGGTCATAGATTCAGGGTAAAGCGAGGGAGGCCTGGTGAGGCGCTGCTGTCGAATTTGGGCTTAGTAAGTTCAGACTAAATAGGACCTAGGTGGAACTTGGTCCTGCACAATTAATTAACCACCACCGAGTGTAGTTAGGACTTCAATTGACTCGCTTCCGTCGTTCTCCCACGAACTAGTTATCTCGAGTACTGTAAGTCTCTCAGTTGCATTACGAACTTGCATAGCTAGTGTCACACTTATGGAACATATCTTATAAACTTATGAGGGGTAGGATGGGTGGGGGGTAGGATCTCCGTTTCAATTTGGCTTTTCTAAACAATTTCGATGGATTTCACATGACACTAGGCTCGTCGAGAAGCAACTGGATGCCCCCAAACTCAAAAATCCGAACTTGCTCGTAACCCGATCGAGTTTCTCTATCAAAAGTCAGCTCCAGATCGGAGTCAGACAAGGGGAAAAGGTATTTTTCCCAGTAATAGCGCAGGTTGGCTTCGTTTTACAGTTTCGCGAGGGATGCTGGGATAGTGTGTGCTAACACTGCATTGGAGAAATGACGATATCAGATACCTTGTAAATTGATCTCTTCCAGATTTTTTTGTTTTTTTTTTTGTTTTTTTAGAGTAGGGATAGGTTATGGCTTTGTTTTTTTTACACTACGGAGATCAGTAACGTGTTGCGAAAAAACCTCTCTGATTGCATGTGAACTTCTTCGTTTAAACATAAGTTAATAAAATGTCTTGCATAAGTATAACACTTCTTATATTTCGTAATGCTGGAGACGGTTAATTTTGCAGGACCAAGTTCCATCTAGGTCCTATTTAGTCTGAACTTACTAAGCCCAAATTTGACAACAGCGCCAAAACCAGGCGCCACTCGCTTTACCCCGAATCTATGACCTCCCTACTTCAATCACATCAAAATTAAAAAGCACCAGTTTCTAAGTTACCAGAGTTCACAAACTTATGGATGGAACATATCTTATGAACTTATGGTAGTATCAATCCTATTCTGAAAACTATGTAAGGTTTTTGACAAGAAGGGTTATACAAAACAAAACAGTATAGAGACAAATAATAACTTCTTAAATTAATTAAACAATATTATCTTGAGAGAAAAGTGACTTTGAAAACTTACTCTATATAAGAAACCCATCTTGAACGGAATATAATATAAAGTAGTGTTTGAGCGGCTTGGTTGCTTCCTTAATTCCCCTTGATAACCCAGCGCAATTATGATTAAAAACTAAGCCGCCTAACTCATTCAACCCGTCAGGAAAATCTGGAGCTAATTAAATTATTAGAAGCCAAATTAAATTTAAAACAACACGAAAATTCACTTTCTTTAAATTTAAAGAAAACTTCATCTGTCAAAAATGTTTATAACGAGCTTTTTCAAACTAAATTAAATAACAGAACGGGCTGTCACTTGAATTGAATTTTCTAGCAAGCTTTCTTTAATAAATATCATATTTAGCCATGAATATCCTGACCTACTTTGCGTGTTCATGACGTAACGTAACTAGCTAGCTTCTGTCTAAATAGCAGCTTTTATGTCTTTGGAAACCGTAGAGCTTTGATCTAAAAAAAGAACCAATGGGGGCCCCACGTTTTTCCAAAGCAAGTTACATCTGTAAGTTTGTCGGGACAAACAATGTAATTCGAGGCAAGGTTCATGTACTACGGTCCTACCCATAGATATAGTAAAACTATAAAGGGTCTAGATCCACTTCGCTGGCTTAGGCTTAACGAAAAAAACGTGGAAGGGGCAACGAGCAGACAGCCGCTATTTTCTGGGGGTAGCCGTATAAAACGCCATCTATCGGGAACTTTCGAAACTAAATTAAAGGATGAGCTTAGAGTAGTGGCACTCTATGTTAACCCCCTATAGGGCATAATAAGTCAAACCCTCGGAGATGCCATTACTCCATTTTATACGAGCTAAGAGCAGAAAAACGTATTTTATAAATTTTACACCTGTAAAATCGTTTAAAAAACACTTGGAACTTGTATTTCTACTTACTTTCGAGGAAATACCACCGTTTTCTGAAGGTAAGAGTCTTTTTTTATACATTTATTAGTAATAAAAACATTTAAGGCGAGCTAAGCCTTGGTCATGGCCATAATGTAGATTTGATTTGCACATAGAGAAAAGAGGCTGTACTTTTGTGACTTGGAAAATTTATTTTTTAGGCTTTTCGAACATTTCTATGGCAAAATGAGGTAGGCCTAGGAGACTAATGAAATATTTAGAGGATAATTTTGGAAGCAAGGTATCATTGATGAATTGGTTGTCTTTCACTATCATCAAGATTTCGATGTTATCGGGTGGCACAAATACTGCCCAAAAGCATACGGGTACGTTACACACGAAAAGCTGACCCTGAATCTGATGATAGACGTTCCAGTTCATCCGTTTCTTCGTCAATGTAAAGGTAAAAGTTACCCGAAGCTGCTTTTCCTCTGATAGTTTCTTTATTCTTGAAAATAGTGTAAGGGCATTTGATCTCCACTAAGTACAGCTGGTCCTCAACCAGTATAAGGCAATCGGGGCTTGCCCCAAGGAAGAAAAATTGTGGATTAACAATCAAACCCACAGAGGTGTGACACTGGGTATTGATGTGTTGCCTGAATATTTGAAAAAGCAGCGGGTTCATGCTTCAATCCATGATCAAAGGACAACGCTCCCATTTCTTCTAATGCTTCAGATTGTTGCTCGAGAGTCAAATTACGGAGAGTCAGTTTAGGGATAATTTCATCGGTTACATTAATTTGATCTCCAAATTAGGATGGAATCGCGAACCGTACGGTTTGAGCGCTCTACGTAGTCTCTTTCCAGTGGTGGGAAAGAAATCTGATTTTGTAAAATGTTTTGAATAAATCCGTAAACTGGAGATATCAGTGGACAGAGGTCCTACAGCTAATGTTATAGAATTAATCCACTTCTTTCTAGTGGCAGTCTCTTTCGGAAAGTTGTGGTAAGAAAGAAAACGTTCTTTACACCTACAGTTTGAACGCAGCAAACATGAGTTGAAGCCATGATTGTTACATAAATAAGTAAATAAAAACGTTTATGTTATATTTTGTTTTATGCCTTTAAATATAGAGACACACACTTATCAAAGTTTGTTATGGTGGGCACCATTATCGACTCTTATTTTAAGAATATGTAACAGTTTAATGTCCGGATATTTAAATATCAGTACCTTAAAACGTTGCTAACGTTTTTTTAACATGATAAAATAACGTTTTTCAACGCTGAAAACAACGCTAATCACTAATCTGCCGTGTTTTACAAGACCAAGGCTTAGCTCGCCTTAAATGTTTTTATTACTAATAAATGTATAAAAAATGACTCTTACCTTCAGAAAACGGTGGTATTTCCTCGAAAGTAAGTAGAAATACAAGTTCCAAGTGTTTTTTAAACGATTTTACAGGTGTAAAATTTATAAAATACGTTTTTCTGCTCTTAGCTCGTATAAAATGGAGTAATGGCATCTCCGAGGGTTTGACTTATTATGCCCTATAGGGAGTTAACATAGAGTGCCACTACTCTAAGCTCATCCTTTAATTTAGTTTCGAAAGTTCCCGATAGATGGCGTTTTATAAGGCTACCCCCAGAAAATAGCGGCTGTCTGCTCGTTGCCCCTTCCACGTCGACCTCACATTGAATTGTGTATCTACCCTTTTAACATATCTATGGTCCTACCAGCCTTTTTCTAAAACCCTACCCTAGCTGTAGTTAGGCCTAAATTAGGTCTACTAACATCTAATAATAATCCATGCCTCCTATTTCTAATATTATCATTATTAACACAAAGCTAAGCGTAAAAATATTAGGCCTAATTCTTCTGAATGGCAGTCCACGTGCGTTTTTACCCGCGCTTTTTTATGTTTGGCGGGAAGTTCTGTCAGATTTTTATAAAAAGAAAAACGCGCGTGCGCACCCGAGAAAGACGCCTCGGCGCACGTGGCTTCTTTTTCAGCGCCTACTAATTTGGGGATATTTTTTTAGAGATGGATTTCCTTCTTGTACTGACTAAAAGGGGGGGATTTTTCTTTTTTACTCGCGTCTCTGTAATGGAACGAACAGACACGCGCCAAAAATTTTTAGCGGGAAATAATTTGGCGCCTTATTTTTCAACAAGCACGTTTTTCAGTTGCATTTTTTTTCTTTTAGTTTTACCGAAAAGGTTTCAACAGAAAAGACAGTTTATTTAATAATGAAGTCTCACTATACGTCATCGTCTTTTGACACTGCGTCTAGGTAGTTTGCTAACTGTTTTTGAAACGCCATCTTGCGTCTAGATTTCATTTAAAGTCGCTAAACGACTACAGAACCATATAAATGTCATACTTAACGCCGTTAAGTTACTTATAACAGAATGGAAAATACTTTAAAAAATAGTCACACCTAAATTTTCAACACACAATCGCTGAATCTTCATGGGCCAAAATAGAGAGATACCAAACAATACGTTATAGCCTGCATCAAGCATTTCGTTGGAAAGCCAAAAATGGGCAAGCAAAAGACTTCTACGATACAAAAGGTGTTCGCAATTGTACCTTGAACACCTGCACGTGTTGAAAGGGACACGAAATTTTCATTGAAAACTATATACAGCCAAAATCGTATGGGACCCCTCCCAAACAGCCCCCAAAAACGAAATAAGTAAATCTTCGGGACCTCCCTGCTAGGGTGACACACCAAAGAAAACAGTTGAGGAATAGTAAGTAGTTACCAAAAGCGTTGTATCTCCAAAAACATTTCGATATAACTAAGAGGGAAAGACAGGGGGATAAAACTTTGCCTTCCATCTAGCTTTTGGCGCATGCGCTGTAGTAATTTTCTACCACGAGAGCGTGCATGCAGAGACGGGTGGCAATGTATCAACCCCCTTGTATGTCCCCCTTGTACTGAGGGTTGCCTTGCCGCCTCTTTACGTCGAAATTTCCGGTTGCTTATGACGCTGGCCAATCACAGACAATGTTCCGTTAAGCAGACGACGCTACAGCCACGCCCCATTTTAAAAAGAGTATATTTATTAACTATAGGAGGGTAAACTAAAAAAGGTATGGTGGACTTTCTATTCCTGAACCGCCTGAACTGTTTTCTATAATAAAATTATCACGACTTGGTTTTTAATTTAGTATATCATTTTTTTTGTGACATGTTAAATTAATTTAGCTTAATTTAATTTAAAGGTGGTTTCGGTTTGCTTTCATACTTGAAAAGGGGTTTATATTTATTTATTTATTTTTTAATTAAGTTGAATTGAATGAAGACTTTAATTTTAATTCCAATTAAGTTGAGGGTGGATGTTTAACGTGCTTTGAATTTTAATTTTAATTATTTTAAAAAGCCTTGGGAATAAAATTTATATATATTTTTCTTAATGGAATTACGTGATTTCCTGTTTTATTTTTATTTCGTTTATTTAATGATTTAGTTGTAATGGAGAGAAAGGCGGGGTTATAGAGAAATAAGGGTATTTATAATGCCTTTATCTTTATTGGCTCTTAATTATAAAATAATTAAGATATCGCTAAAATGAATCAGGTGATGAAATTCTAGTTGGGTGGTAATTTTAAAATCGGGATAATAAAATTTGAAGTAATTTGGGTTAAAATCAGTTAATACCGATTTAAAAATATATCATTATGTATAAATTCTTAAATATCATTATTTCAAACTCTGAAATTAGACAGAGTTACTCGAGTATTGACTAAAACTGAACCGCTAGTTTTTCTCTTCTTTTTCATTTAAATTCCTTATAAGAAAAAATAGAAATTTATTTTAGGGAATTATAGGATTTCTTAGGAGAGAAAAACATTTTGATAAATTTGATGCTAAACTATACACGAAAACTACCCGAACTATGTCTCAAAAAATATAGGATATTATAGGACATACCTTTCCTGAAATTATATAGGATAATAATATAGGACAGGTTCAAAAATATAGGATTTTATAGGAATTATAGGAGAGAAAAATATTTTGATAAATTTAATGCTAAACTATATACGAAAACTTCCCAAACTAAATTTAAAAAAATATACGATATTTTAGGACATACCTTTCATGAAATTATAGCATAATTTCAAAAATATAGGATTTTATAGGAATTATGGGACCGCTAGGCTCCCTGCTTAAAATTTTCTCGTGAGTTATCGAAACCGACACCAGACCAGAAAACATTTTCCAGATCAAGGGAAAAACCAAAATTTTGTATAAAAAAACCAGATATTTTTTTACACTAAATTTTTTTTCAGGGTGTAGGTACCTAGGCGTATATCGCGAGGGTAAAATCATTTTTATCTTAGTTACTTCCTAGGCATATGATACATTTTTTTTAATGACTCAAAAAAAAAAGAGAGAAATCGGGCAAGGCGTTATCTACTTGGATATTATCACGTGTGTGGTCTTCATTGCTCATTTTACAATTCATCCCCCCTTCCCCCCACCTCCCATTGAATATAAAAAAAATGTCCCATCAGAAGTCCAGAACTTGAAAGAATAACTTAGATCCATGGGCTTTATCATTTATAGCCGCCATTTTCCAAGATGGCGTTGATTATCAGTCAGGACTTGTACTTAGAAAGGGAAATCGGGTAATTACTTCAAGGTATACAAGAGCGGGAAAAATTAAGATTAATATTATAGCAAATCAAGGTCATATAAAGATATAGACGCACTATAGATGGACACTAAAAAGATCTGTATTATTAAATGAACAAACGATAAATGAAAGCACGATATTTTCGGCAAACTTCAAACCAAGTCGACAGACAGACTGTTTTGGCAACTAATCACTTATTAAATGAGCTAATTAACGCGAGAAACTAATCAGTTAACTCATTCCCACATTAAAAATATAATAATATTTAAATTTAAATAAAATATAAATAAAAATTCACAATAAAAAAAATTAAATTATAAATTTTTAGATTCTGTAGAATAAGCTAGGACGATGGAAGTGCCAATTTATTAATAAAGCAATTATGACTGAAATTGGAAACCGAAATTAATCTCAACATACTCCACTCCATATTCTTAATATCCTCATAGGAAAAATAGGAATTTGTTTCAATAATTTCATAGGAGAAAAAATATTGTGTTTTTAGGAATTATAGGACCGCTCCGCTTTGCTCCCTGTAATCTCTATGATTGGTACCACCGTGGGGATAACATATCTCACAGCCTATTAGTAGATCAATCGGGCAAAAAAAGGCGCGGCGAACTGGTTTGGTAATTTAATGTGGGAAAAATGAATCTAATACTACATCCAATTAAAATATAAAGTTCTCAATTATTAGCCTTGTAATGTAAATCCATACCTCCATAGTGATTGAGTAGTACATTAACCTTTGGCATGCATGGCTATTAACACAATCACGGCGTGGTGTACCCAAAAGAACTGCTTGAACCGTGCATGCACCTTTTTTCTTTAAGAAATAAGTTCTTAATGAACTTGAATGGGAACAAGTTTTCTCTGTGCTCGGCAAAGACAGAGACAGAGAGATAGTGTTTCGGTCGGCTTATTAGTAGCACTAGCAAGTTCGTGAGGATTTAATAACACGTTTTTGCATTGGATTGGAATTATAATTACATAGAAGTTTATCTATCTACATACAGGGTGTTCCTCCAACCAAAAAAGGGAGCTTGGTAATTATAGGATCGAAGTATTGTACATACATGAGTGGGATGCGTGGATGCTGGTTCAGTTGATTTCCCATAGAACCAACCATCCACGCATCCCACTCATGTACAATACTTCGGTCCTATAAATACCCAAACCCTTTTATTTAAAAACAAATATAACCATGCACCTGAACAATTTGTTCATTGATTGTTGGAAACCACTTTGTAAATGCAGCAACCATTTACTTCTAATAACCATCCCTGTTTATTGAAAATTGATGAACAGAAGACTACGTTGTTGTTGTGATATAACATCCAATCCCACGAAGCCATATATATATATTCCCCCGGAGAATAGACAACGGCATGATGTCTCGCTAACTCCTATGGTGGTCGTTTATTGCGACTATAGCTAGTAAATTGTTTTCAAAGTCGATCTCCCGCAAAAATGATATTGGAATCATTAATTTGATTGGTTGGAAGGTGGGTTGTTTTTCCCTCCAATCATTTGTAACAATAGAATGAGTATGAAACCAGACAAGTAATAACTACTTACTTACTCTCTTGTGAATTGTAATTACAATATAAAAGGTAATCAAGATTATTGCTTGTTGCAGGGTATTTCTGTACCATAAGTTCATAAGATATGTTCCGTTCCATAAGTTTGTTAATCTCTGGTAACTTAGAAACTGGAGCTTGTAATTTTGAAGTGATTGAAGTAGGGAGGTCATAGATTCAGGGTAAAGCGATATAAGCCTGGTGAGTGAGGTGGCGCTGCTGTCAAATTTGGGGAACTTAGTAAGTTGAGACTAAATAGGACCTAGATGGAACTTGATCCTAGCTGCAAAATTAATTAACCACCTGCACCGAGTGTATAATAGGACTTCAATTGACTCGCTTGTATACTTATGGATGGATCATATCTTATAAACTTATGGTTTGCCTTTTAAATTATGGAGGTAGACTTTTCAGGTGTTGGGGTCCATTAATTTTTATTAAAAATAATTAACTATGTCTAACTAACCTAAATACCAAACGAAAATTGAAAAAAGAGCAAAGGCCCCTTACCTTCAAAACTTCCGGAATCGAATGTGCTAGTTTTAATTAACATAAAATTCAATTTAATATAAGGTGGGAAATTACCTCACGCCCAAAACTAAGGTAAGAAAATTGTTCAATCACGACCACACACCCCAAGCCCAAACAAGGAGCAAAAACAGTTAGAGTGGAAATACCAGTAACACCAAAAATTACATTTCTCTTAAGTCTAAAATTGTAGACCTCCAATAATCTTGCATACTCCTTGGTTTATACCCAAGACTCGGACGGTCATACGTATCGTTGGGTGCATTTAGGGTGGCGTCGAACAGGGTGCGGGTGCAAACAGTACATACACCCAAACCAGTAGCCATGGTTGTTATACTTGTTACTTGTCAAGACAAACACCAGTAAAGCCGTTGGGGGCAGAGTAATTGCGACCGCGGTGGTCCTAAAGCCCATAATCCAGAAACCGACCCCCAGAAATAGAGAAAGATATAGTCCTACCCTTATTTGGTCCTAGCTTATATTTGCCGTGAGAAATTCTAAGACAACCGTAGCGTCCTGTACAGGACCTACCTTAATTCGCATAGGTATGAGAAGAATTAAGGAGTCCTAGCACTTCTCACGCAAGCTACTATACTAAATCTCGTATGGGTCTCCCTTGGGGCGATCAACCTGTGTCGATCCCTCGATATGGTATGGTCTAATCCCTACCTATAGATGGTATCATAAGTTTAAAAGATAAGTATGACACTAGCTATACAAGTTCGTAATGCTACTGAGAGACTTACAGTCCTCTCGAGATAACTAGTTCGAGAAGGAGAACGACGGAAGCGAGTCAATTGAAGTCCTAACTACACTCGGTGGTGGTTAATTAATTTTGCAGGACCAAGTTCCATCTAGGTCCTATTTAGTCTGAACTTACTAAGCCCAAATTTGACAGCAGCGCCAAAACCAGGCGTCCATAGCTTTACCCTGAATCTATGACCTACTTCAATCACTTCAAAATTACAAGCTCCAGTTTCTAAGTTACCAGAGATTAACAAACTTATGGAACGGAACATACCTTATAAACTTATGATGTTATAAAACAACCAACGCGCCGATTGTTGGGTCTTTTCCGGGATCTCTGTTTCTGACCATAAAGTCATTTTCTCTTCTAGGATAAAATTAAAGATTTATTTACCCCGCAAATTTGAAGTAATTTTGGTTTCTTGACCTCTCTTTGACCCTTAATTGAACTTCATGCGGAACTATTTTAGTCAGTCAGGGGCTGTGTTTTAGTTCATGAAGAAACCCCCAAGGGGCTACATACTCTTACGAATTAGTAACGCGTTGAACTAGGGACTAGTACCAAAGGCAAATGCAAATATTAGAAAGTAAGCTTGAAAACCTTTTGTTTTAGCAATAACTGTTGGTCAGTTGAAATAATGATTTCTTGGTTAATGACAGACAATAACCGCATACTTCATAAGCTACCCCCTCTTTTTGGAATCACTGAATAAATATTAAAAATCCATCGTCTGTTGAAATGACGTATATCATCAAGTTAAACGATTTAAAAATGCCTTAAATGTCCCTCATTTTTTTTCAGCTAGAAAGATAATGTTTTAGATGCTTTAGGGGGTCGAGAAACTTGGGCCTCCATTTCGAAATATTTGTGGTGTGGCTGCTGACTTGATTTTCCATATAGTGAAATATCACGAATTCATACAGCTACTTGGAATAATTGTGTCGCCATCCATATATCTCCCATGTTCATTTTGTGGGTATACCGGGCTTGAGAACTTACTATCCCCGTCACGCCGAGGTCATAATTCTGATGGCGTCTTTCTAACCTGTTGTTTCAGTGGTTGGTTGGGTAGCAACGCGAGTTCCTAGGGGGCGCGCAGTGCGCAAGGTGCAACAGGTTGCGAGATAGATTATAAATTAATTCGCCATGGGTAAAATTCGTCACACATAATTATTAGTCTAGCTCCTCCCACAAAGCCCGCCTATTTATGTTGGGAAATTAAAATGGTGGATACACAATGATTCCTAGTAGCTGTGTGTATTCCTGGAAATATACATATAATAAAAGAAAATCCCCAAACCTTAAGTCCCAAATAGTCTGAGCATGGCCCGACTCGGAATTGTAGTTATTTACCAAAGCAATTATCATTATATTGTGATCTTTCATACCTAATATCGCACGGTTTTAACTTGGAGAAGGTATGTTTCAAACTGGAGTTGTATTTTCAATATTTTTTTAAGCATCATTGAGTGCTGCCACCTCTCGGTGAAAAATATTTTTACTAGCTTAGTCACGTGTGTAAATAGGAGTTCTTGGTTAAATTTTAAAAGATATTTTTCAGGCCAACTAAAATATTACTATAGTCATGCTATAGTAGAATGTGGTTAGGTATTTGCCGCCATTTTTATAGGGGCATAAAAACGCGTGAATTTGAGGAATGAGCTCAATGGCTTTTGATTCGCGAAGCCCCCATTGTATAAAACATACTCGACCACGTAGGAATGTTTCTTAAAAACCCTATATTTTTTTTCCCTTAGCAAAGGCTTAACTCGATTTCTTGGTGTTGGCGGGAAAATAGGGGGTCAAATATATATATAGACGAGACACCTTAGGTGGTTCCCTTCGGACACTCCAGGGGGTCTAACTATAGCCCCGAGGGCCCCTGTCGGTCTATACTTTTAATGTTCACGCTTTTTTATTGGCCAGATTTAAGCCACGTGATTGAGAGGTGGTGTCGTATATGACCTCTATAGTAGTAGAAACGTGGCGTCTATGACTGGTGCTGCTAGTGGTTTGAACAAAGGCTTAGGAATTTGAGTTTTTTTCTTCTTTATGGAGAAGTTCCTTGGGAGGTGTAGGAAGGTGATGTTAGTGGGTGTGAAATATGGCCAATTCTTCTCGTACAATCCCAATCCGGTCGCATCCGATCATTCAAAACGAAATGTGGCATTTTAAAGGTTAAATGTTGTATTTCAAGGTAATCATTACGTGTTACATACGTTATTTTTCATGTAATTTAGGCGTGATGTCATATTTTTGATCATTTAGTATAGGAGTCATATCCTATTTTGCGTGGTTAGACTAAGCAGCAAATACTTATAAGTCTAAGTTTCCTACATAAATAAACTTTCAAAATAGGCCAATTTTTAATAATAATAGGCCAAAATTTCACTAAGCCTAATAATAAATAAACTTTTAAACATTTAGAAAGTCATAAACACTCACGCGAGCAAGCGCCATTTGCAAATTAAATTTTTACGGCATCTTTTAAAAGTGTTGTTTTAAAATAAAGGCCAGGCAAACCCATTTGGCTCGCCCGACTATTATATACACCGCAAATTTTCTAAAGCAATAATTTTCAAGTTAAAATTACCCTTATTACACGGTTCACAAGCCCGCTAAATATTTTCACACAAGGCCCTTGTAATTTTCAGAAGTGGCGGGAGATACAGCTAGCTATAGGCATCTCTTAACTGTACTTATACTTATGTTCAGCGCGCCGGCAGTTTATTTCCCGCCAAAAACCCGAAACCGTTATTTTTAAAAACGCATAATCATGATAGGCTCGTTTTAATTTTAAGTATACTGCCAATTTAGCTTGTCATTTTCTTTAAAGGTAATTGAGGGTTTTGGGACATCCTAATTTGGCAGAACTAAAGCCAAGTCTCTCTCTTTCAAGATGGAAGGAAATAAGGTGGGTTTTTTTTTTAATTTAGCAGAAGGAAAATTGTTTTTCGCGCCTTTTCTGGGGAGGGCTGGAAATAAATGTATATATATTTTTAAATTTAACCGTTTGTTATAGTTGAAGGAATAGGGTTAGGAAAGATTTAATTTAAACTTATATATTATACGAAACGGGCCTATTTTAAATTTTCAATTCCTTTTTACAATAAATAGACATAATTCAAAAGCAGGAGGAAACGTTACGTAGCATCGTCTGCTTGAGTTAGGGTTAAAAGTAAACTTAACATTGATAGGACGGTATTTTGACGCATTAGATGTTATTGTAAATTGAAGCCATATCTTAATTTACATATCTTTGTTGTCCCATCAAAGTTCCTTCCGTCTCAGAATTCCTTATTGTAAATTAAAGTCATACCTTAATTTACATATCTTTGTTGTCCACATACCGTCCCATCAATGTTCCTTCCGTCTTAAGCAAACTAAAGGTCACAGGTCAACACACCAACCAGACTCTTTGACCCCCTTTCTTTCAAAAATATCTTAGCAGCCCTTTGAGGAATGGCAAAAATCCCTTCAGTCTGTATTCAGTCTCGACCGAAACCGACCAATCCCAAAAAACATTAAACCAATCCTAAAATAATTCAAGATTTATATAAAAAAAAACCCAAAATGTTTTTCAAGCGAGGAATTTGAAATGATTTCAGTATGTGTTGAGAATACGGTATAGGCCCATTAAAGTTAAGTTTATTTTTACTGGATCTTTGAAAGATAGCAAAACCTCACCTCTTTCTTGGCAGTGCCGGTTAGGCCTACCTCACAAAATTTTAAATTATATACTTCTATCAAAGGTTTCTGGTAATTCCGATTAAATTCTTATAATACTTA
Organism: Phalangium opilio; assembly: GCA_019434445.1. NCBI lineage: Eukaryota > Metazoa > Arthropoda > Arachnida > Opiliones > Phalangiidae > Phalangium > Phalangium opilio. The sequence goes on from JAEQBA010000790.1 coordinate 24,386, forward strand.
TCAAAATATCTTGAAAAAAAATTGGAATTTTCTAGACCAAGGCTTAGTAGAGATTTCAATCTAAGGAATTAAATCTCAAAATCTTTTCAAATCAATGCCAAGCCCAAACCGCTTTCCATTTTAGAATGTTACTTTTAAATAGGGATTACGTCAGACCTTCGCTTACCCAATCATATTTACTCACCCATTAACCTTCCACTTCATAAAATCCACCACTATGTATTTTATGGATGGCCCCTTTAAATTTAATTAATTAAGAAACTGAACAGACAATGATTTCTAATTAATTTAATTAAAGGGCCATCCCTAAAACACTAATTAAAATCATAACTCGATTTGAAACAGTGTCCCTTAGGTCAACAAAATGTCATAGATAGAAGTTACATACATTTTTGACTAAAACTGATTGATTTCCCAAAGAACATCCCCATGGGCTTAATTTATGCATGCAGACTAATCAGAAACACCCTGTATGTTATAATAATACCGTGAAAAACAACTTAATTAATAATAAATCAAAATGGGAATTACTAAAATATGTCGGAATGTAACGAAAGAGTATTTATGAAGCGAGAAACGAAATCTGTTATGGAAATCCGCGTCTGCAATAAAAACCAAACCTTCACAATGTTTGACACTTCGATGATGTATTTTGACGTATCACTTATATAACCAAATCTTAAAAAAACATACCAAAGCCACACACCACACACACTTTTTGAAGGTTGAAGTCGTTAATATAAATAATTTAAATCAATTTTTGTGGAAACATGAAGGGGACATCCAATCATGAACACTTCTCTAAATTCCAATTCAATGTTCATTTATAACTTGTGGGTTAGGGGGTGTAATGGTGCATCCCTTGTGGGGGCTCATTCAAAATCTAAGGGCTGGTCATAGCAGTTACATTTAACATTTCATCGATTCACCCAAAATTCAGTTGATTTCCCATAGAACCAACCACGCATCCAACTCATGTACAATACTTCTATGCTATAATTACCCACCACTCTGTCTATAAAAAGTAGTAGTTGTAAACAGTAGTTTAAAAAACACTGGGTGAATTACAAAGACCTTCATTGTTACAGAAGTCTCTAGCTCTTTTGATCAGATCTCACTTTTCTTAAGTGTTTCATTTCGCACTAACTATAGCAGCTACTGGAGACCACAGACTATAGGGTGGTCGTTGCTCGTTGGTACACGCGATTTAGATTGTGTTTGTGATAAACATCGTGGCTCTCCCAAAGGAAAGCACATCGCAGTGCAACTACGGGGACATTAGGCTTAACATAAGTTAATAAGTTATATGTTCCATCCATAAGTATGAATGGCACTACCTATACAAGTTCTTAATGCTACTGAGAGACTTACAGTTCTCGAGATAACTAGTTCGAAAAGGAGAACGACAATTAAGCGAGTCAATTGAAGTCCTATCTACACTCGGTGGTGATTAATTAATTTTGCAGGACCAAGTTCCATCTAGGTCCTATTTAGTCTGAACTTACTAAGCCCAAATTTGACAGCAGCGCCTCACTCACCAGGCGCCACTCGCTTTACCCTGAATCTATGACCTGTATACTTCAATCACTTCAAAATTACAAGCTCCAGTTTCTAAGTTACCAGTGACAAACTTATGGATGGAACATATCTTATGGCTTAAGACGTAGCAAAGGGAGCCTGCCTTTACAAGATATAAGATAAGATCACATTGCAAGACGAAGCGTGCCTTGTCATGGCTTCGTGGTTTCAATACAGTTAGTTTTTTTACAGGGATATGTATGCGTATGGTATATCTTATACAGCATAATTGAGCCATTATGGGGCATGCATGCATGGGAGACATGATTTGGAGTTATTGGCTTGGAAAATTTGTCTCAAAAGGTATATCTGAATATCGCAGTAAGTCAAAATAAGAAAATAGTATTTTGTAATAGCAGGGATAGATTTAATTTTAGAAGTAGGAATGGAGAACGGTTAGCATTCACTTCAGTTATTCCGACTCATAGCCCACCAGAGCCCCTCCCTCCAACACGTAACGAAAAGTTTAAATTACCATATTGGCCCACTCACTTAAACTACGTTTTGATGACGTTGCTGACGGGGACGGCGAAAAATACGTAATTCCATTTTACCTCTGTCGCTATGACCCGGCCTCTTCATTCATACCCCCCCCCCCCACGTCCCGTGACCATGGTAGATTTTGCCTTCAACAAGGGACACGAAAAATTCTTAGAAGAAACCCTATAGGAGTCTGTAAGAGTAAGAAAAGAGTAAGTAGGTGGGTATAATTTCCCAAGAAAATGTTGCGACCTAAAAATATCTTGAGGGAGACAAGAAAAGTCTAGGAGAAGAAGTTCTTTAACTTTTGCCGCCCGTCCGAGACTGAAGCAAAACTTTGCGAGACTAATTGAGGAGGATGTTTTTACCTTTCACTCTTCTTCTCTCTTTTTTTCCTTCATCTTAGCAAACTTCTTTAGTTTGAATCTCGCTTCGAAGAGGGTTCGTTACATTCACTCCCACTCTCTTGGAGCATGGCTAAAATGTTACAGGGGATTTTCAAGGGATTCTAAGAGGCAGAGTGAAGATTGCTCATAATTTACGACTGAAAGGGGTTTGCTGCAATGTTTTTCGCGCTCAAATTCTACACATTTTATTTTAACAGTTGCCTAGCTGATTTATTAGACGAATTAGCGGGAATGTCAACAAATGAATTTTGTGCAAAATTTCAAACCTCAATGTTTGGAGTGTCTTAACTCTGGTTCTATAAGAGATACAGGGATCTCCCTTGAGTATGTCATAGCCCTATTTCTTACCTTTCCAACGATACCTAATACTTGGGGTTACAACACTCAGGGCCCGAGTAAGTCCAAAATGTTCATAAACGTCCTCTACATAGCGTTAACATGGGCTTATTTACACGACACCTTTTATCTCTGGTTCTATAAGAGATACAGCGAAGTCCTTCGAGTATGTTATAGCCCTATTTCTCCCCTATCCAACGATACCTAATACTTGGGGTTTACAACAATCAGGGCCCTAGTAATTAAGACCAAAATGTTCATCAACGTTATCTCCATAGCGTTAACATGGGCTTATTTACACGACACCTTTTATCTCTGTTTCTATAAGAGATACGGGGTAGTCCTTTGAGTATGTCATAGCCCTATTTGTCCCCTATCCAAAGATACCTAACACTTGGGGTTACAACAATCAGTGCCTTAGTAATTATGCAAAAACCCTACGACAAAAGTATAAGCATACGACTATATATTATATACATTTCAGACACACAGTTGCTATATAGAATATAGCTTCTGGGAAACTAAATTTGAAGTTGAAATTCAATATCTTTGCATGCATGTCGTTGAAGGAGTGAAAGAGAGAAAAGAGTTGTAAAAACACACGTATAAGGCCGATTAGTTTGTCGTAGACAAATGGCTTATTTCACTAGTTACAGCTTTGGACTGCCTTACGAAAGTACGTGACGTAATTCGAGAAGCTTTTTGCGGCTCCGCACTTAAACACCCTTTGAAATCGAGAACACTGCATGCTCCAACAGACTGAATCTCCGAGGGGAAATTCACTCCTGAATTCCAAGGTATAAATTACTTGTAAAAGGGTATACACCGATTGTACCGAGTGAAGACCCCCTCGGGAAAGGGTCTACGTAATACAAATATGTGTAGTAGTATTCCAAATTCTTAACATAATTCCAATTTCTAAGAGCAAATTTCAAATGACCTTTTCTCACCGCATGGGTTCGTTTGGCTTCTGGTATTTCGCCGCTTCGTGAAATTCAAGTACCTTTGCGCGAATTTCACACGGTTTTCAAATACAAGTGAACATTCATTTTCATATTAAGTAACATAACTTAAATAAGTAACGACCCAGGAATGCATACAGCTACTAGGAATAATTGCACCCCCATATCCCATGTTCATTTCTAGGCGGACTTGGTAGGCCGGGCTTGATAACTTACTATCCGTCACGCCTGATAAATCTGACGTCTTTCTAACTGTGTTGATTTCATTGGTTGGTAGATCTGTGACCTATAAGTCACTTTACGACAAGGTCTCAGTAAACAGTGACAAACTTATGGGACATATCTGATGAACTTTGGGAACATCCTGTATAGTTTTAAACTTTCCCAATCCCTTTCATTTAAAAGATAAAAAAACACCTTTTGATGTTCACTAACGAAACCCAAAACCCCAAACCATGATTTTTAAAGTCTTAAATTCATTTCAAAATAAGAAAATGTCATATTAGTTTCGCTTAATTAACGCACGGTTCGAATACCAGACGTTATTTTCTCTTTGCTCAAAAAACAAATTGGGCCCTTGTTCAAAATTTTATCCAATAAGCAAAAGCGTATTATAAGCCGAGAAGATCAGAGGGATGCTATGATGAGGGATTATAAGAGACAGGAGGATGCGGAGAAGAGGAAACGGTGATTTTATTTTCATCATCATTCCACTTGATCCTAAGAAGCTGTTGGCAAGGAGACCGTTAGGTTTCTAAGCGCCCGGGATGTGTAATGTACGTTATATCTGTCTGAGATTCGTGCCAAAAACCAAGGATGCATACAGCTACTAGGAATGAATCATTGTGTATAACCATAACCATAAATTTTCACTCGAGGTAGTTATAGGCGTGGATTTTGTTTTAAAGAGCTATAGCTAGACAAATCGTTCTGTATAACGAATTTTACCCATAGCTAATTAATAATATATCTCGCTGCCTGTTGCAGCTTGCGCCTGCGCCTAGGAACTCGCGTTGCTACCCAACCAATGAAACGACACAGTTAGACGCCATCAGAGTTATGACCTCGGCGTGACGCGTATCAAGCCCGGTATACCCACAAAACCAGAATTCATAAAAATTAACATGGCTACACAATGATTCCTAGTGTCTCTATGTATTCTTGGTAGCACCCAAGGCTGGGTTGTGGCTGGCTGGCTGGCTGTATGGATGGTAAGGGGCCCTAGAAGAGTGAGAGAGCGGGCGAGCGTCGTAGGGCGATAGCCAAAATAAACAGGCGCATTTCTAAGGCGCTGTAAGTTCCATACATTTCTTGCTATATAGTATCTGTCTACCTAAAGGTATTAATGTTACGAAGAACAAAAACATATTGCATAAGGGTCTGGTTTATGTTTCGTGGTCTCTTTGGATGTCTTGTATAAGTGTCTATTTTAGAAAGGTTTTATTGACCTTGACGACCAAGTTTTATAATATTTTGGGGACCAATTTCAACCGATTTCCTGATATTTCCTGACTTTAGATGACAATATTTGTAACTTCCTTGACTTCCCTTGATTTGATTTGTAGCTCCGATAACTTATCTGGAGTTTCCCTATTTTAAAACCCATAAAAACAATCTACTGACTATACCTGACTTTGGAGACCAATAAAAAGGGTTTTCCCTGGCTTTTTATGACTTTGGAGACCAATAAAAAGGGTTTTCCCTGGCTTTTTATGACTTTGGAGACCCATAAATCGAGTTCTCCTGATTATTCCTGACTTTGAAGACCCACAAATCGAGTTCCCCTGACTTTCTATGACTTTGGAGACCCATAAATCGAGTTCCCCTGACTTTCTATGACTTTGGAGACCCATAAATCGAGTTCCCCTGACTTTCTATGACTTTGGAGACCCATAAATCGAGTTCCCCTGACTTTCTATGACTTTGGAGACCCATAAATCGAGTCCCCCTGACTTTCTATGACTTTGGAGACCCATAAATCGAGTCCCCTGACTTTCTATGACTTTGGAGACCCATAAATCGAGTTCCCCTGACTTTCTATGACTTTGGAGACCCATAAATCGAGTTCCCCTGACTTTCTATGACTTTGGAGACCCATAAATCGAGTTCCCCTGACTTTCTATGACTTTGGAGACCCATAAATCGAGTTCCCCTGACTTTCTATGACTTTGGAGACCCATAAATCGAGTTCCCCTGACTTTCTATGACTTTGGAGACCCATAAATCGAGTTCCCCTGACTTTCTATGACTTTGGAGACCCATAAATCGAGTTCCCCTGACTTTCTATGACTTTGGAGACCCATAAATCGAGTTCCCCTGACTTTCTATGACTTTGGAGACCCATAAATCGAGTTCCCCTGACTTCCCTGACCCACATATAGAGTTCCCGGACTTTCTCTGACTTCGTAACAAGTTTATATAAAGTTTTGTAAATTCATACCTCCCAACTATTACCTGATTTCAATACTTTGAATATTTCCACGCCATTTCGAACATAAGGGGGTTGAGCTTGTTCTAAGCCTAGAATACGCGACATGGTGTCTATTAGACATAAGCCTTAATTTGTCAACGGGAAATTTGGAGCTATAGCTTAGTTTGGAGGGTGCTACAAACATAAACATTTCAAAGTAAGGCGCACCCAAAAACGCAGGGAGAGCTGAAAAAGCCACGCACGTCAAGGGTTGGATATGGGACAATGAAAAATTATTATAGACACTTGGAATAGATAGATCCCCTTCCAAGGATACGCCAACAGCAACCAAAATAAAAACCACGTAAGCCCATCAACAAAAAATATACCCTAAGAAACAGTTAAGACCTTGTGCCTCTAATCCATTCAAAACAAAATCAACTTCTTTAAAGGGATATTTTTGGGGGACAACTTTGTCCTCCTAGTAGCCTGACCTCCTAGTGTAAATTGTATGAATACTCCTTGCCTGAAACTATGTCTATATCGGACTTGAAAACAATACAGACTTCAACTCCCTGAGTCAAAGATATAGGCCTATTTCTCTACATTGTAAAGGGGTCATAAACGGTCTTTGGTAGGATTTCGGTATGAGTGAATAAGGTCAAAAATCATTTTAGAGCAAAATCAAGCACACCATTCGATAGACCGTAAAATTTAGATCTAAAATAACCCCCGCTTTTTTCAAATTTCCAAAAAAAAAACCAAGGTCAAAAACAGTGTGGAAAAAATCAGAGGGCCAATAATTTGCCACGTTTTCCAACCTAACCTAAGCTAAGCTAACCTAACCTAAGCTAACCTAAGCTAACCTAACCTAAGCTAACCTAAGCTAACCTAACCTAAGCTAAGCTAACCTAACCTAACCTAAGCTAACCTAACCTAAGCTAAGCTAACCTAACCTAAGCTAACCTAACCTAAGCTAAGCTAACCTAACCTAACCTAAGCTAACCTAAGCTAAGCTAACCTAACCTAACCTAACCTAACCTAACCTAACCCTAACCTAACCTAACCTATTCGGCCTCTTAAGTGAAAATGAGCCCTAACGTTAAACATCAATATTTTGGAAAAGGTGGCAATTCTTATGGGGGATAAGACTTTTTTTTTTTTTTTGGAAATTTGAAAAAAGCGGGGGTTATTTTAGATCTAAATTTTACGCTCTATCGAATGGTGTGCTTGATTTTGCTCTAAAATGAATTTTGACCTTATTCACTCATACCGAAATTGTACCCGGTCTTTGTTTGCCACGCAACTTTGGTGCCCCTTAAGGTTAAGGGCAAGCGATAGGACTAAGTAAGTACAATAGCACTGCAATACTCATTTTGGTACATCGTAGCTCGGTCTTGATAATTGCTTTATATATCCTAAAAACCGCCAAGTCTTTTAATTGAATGTATCTGCTCTGAGGGGTTGGACAATAACCGGTAATCCTAGTAGGCTAGCAAAAAATTAGGGACTTTTATTAAAGTGTCCTTCCCCTCGTTAGAGGCCGGAACACATTGAGGCCAGGGCGTAGCTCAATTCATACATAGGGTCGCAAAGAGTGTATGATGACCCCTTCGTTTGACCCCGGGTTGGTTTAACGTTCACGAAGGTTTCGCTTAATTAATTTCGCCCCTACTCTTAAGTTGAATTGCCTAACTAACACACAATAGCATTTTAAAGGGATAGTAGCGTATAATTTGAAATTAACCAATTTTTTAGAACGTCAAACTCATAGCTAATTTTTAAAGCTATGTTTTAAATTTTTTTTATTTCTTTATTTTATTATTATTATTTATTTATTTATTTATTCAATTTTTAAAAACCTTATGATAACAAAATGCTACTATCTCTTTAACAGCTTGTATTGAATTTACGAATTCAAAACCACGATTACAATATATTTAAATTAAATATAGAAAATATACAATACATACATTGTAACACCCATTTAATTGGCAACAAGAAATTAAAAATATATTCCTATATTCTTGATTATTTTTAATCAACCGATTCAACAATCAAAAGAAAACGATTATAAAATCTCCCGTCTACCTTTATGAATTATAAATGAATGAATGTATATTTTCAATTTCATTTCCTTTGGGCGGACCCATATCAAATTCAAAACCTCTACAAGCACAAAATAATAAAACAACCGTATCTTGCATAAATTAAAATTATAAAAAAATGCATGGCGCCACGTTTTTTTTTAAATAGGCGGTTGAATATCGCTAATGTTTAGTTTAATTAATCTAAATAAAAAGTTTTATGATTGAATAAATAACCGTGCTTCCATATTCATAGTATAATTATTGAAGCTAATTGAAAAATTGTCTGCTAACACACGTGACACGTGGTTATAGTGACGAACTTAAAAATATAAATTTGAATAATTTGTTTAGTCTGGTTTCGAATTTAGTTTTAAATTCGAGAGCGCAAATAACAATTCGAAACGTCACGTGCAATAAATTCGCGAGCGCAAATAACAATTCGAAACGTCCCGTGCAATAAATTCACGAGCGCAAATAACAATTCGAAACGTCACGTGCAATAAATTCGCGAGCGCAAATAACAATTCGAAACGTCCCGTGCAATAAATTCACGAGCGCAAATAACAATTCGAAACGTCACGTGCAATAAATTCACGAGCGCAAATAACAATTCGAAACGTCACGTGCAATAAATTCACGAGCGAAAATAACAATTCGAAACGTCACGTGCAATAAATTCACGAGCGCAAATAACAATTCGAAACGTCACGTGCAATAAATTCACGAGCGCAAATAACAATTCGAAACGTCACGTGCAATAAATTCACGAGCGAAAATAACAATTCGAAACGTCACGTGCAATAATTTCACGAGCGCAAATAACAAAAAATATTGATAGAGATACTAAAATCACGTGCATAATTAGTGAATACCGTAGGCTAAAATTACTAAGAATTTTTTCATTAATAAATCATTTTGAAATTTTAAAACATTATGTTGCAATTGGGTTTAAAATTAAGATCACGTTACGTAACAAAAAAAATTTAATACACCATGCAGTACTTACCAATATCGTTTTGTAAACCCACGCTTTAAAGCGGCTTAATTTTGATAAATTTTAGCTCCCTTGGTAATAACATAAGCTTATAAGTGATATGTTCCGTTCCATAAGTATGAATGGCACTACCAATACAAGTTCGTAATGCTACTGAGATGGACGTACAGTACTCGAAATAACTAGTTCTCGAGAAGGAGAACGACAATTAAGCGAGTCAATTGAAGTCCTAAGTACACTCGGTGGTGGTTAATTAATTTTGCAGCTAGTACCAAGTTCCATCTAGGTCCTATTTAGTCTGAACTTACTAAGCCCAAATTTGACAGCAGCGACCCACTCACCAGGCGTATGTCGCTTTACCCTGAATCTATGACCTCCCTACTTCAATCACTTCAAAATTACAAGCTCCAGCTTCCAAGTTACCAGAGATTAAAAAACTTATGGATGGAACATATCTAAGAACTTATGAAGAAGAAAATTCTTGGCGGTTGATTCTTTATACTTTTATTTAAGAAGCCACATTTTAAATTATCGTAAATCATGTTAAACCTAATAAGGGATTAGTTGGGCGAGCTTCCCAGAGCACATGCATTTGCGGCGATGGGCGTATACCTTTTAAAAAACGCTATTTTCATATCCTGTATCATGGCACACACTGATTTGCCGGATAAATTTTTAAAGCTAAGTCTAATTCAACCCAATTTTTAAAGGAAAGATGAACATATTAAATTTCGTTTTTATTTTGTTGTATTTTATAATGTAATCTCGACCTTTCAACTTTTTCAAGGGCAGTATTAAACAGCGTGTTCCAAAAAGGATGGGTCGTAGTATTGGGTGTTCAGTTTCTTACTCATTAAATTTAAGGGGTCATCCAATCATAAACACTTCTCCAATGTTAATCCATGATAACTTGTGGGTTAGGGGGCGCATGAATCCCTTGTGGGGGGCTCAATCAAAATCTAAGGGCTGGTCAGAAGTTACATAATATATTTTCGATTCACTCAAAATTCAGTTGATTTCCCATAGAACTAACCATCCACGCATCCCACTCATGTACATACTTCGGTTCTATTATTACCTTGGTGTATTTCATCTTCCCTTTATTTTAATAATAGCCTTAGGGGGTGTCGGTATTTTTAAAAGAAATCATTATTTTTTGTTTCTGATTCATCTCGTATAAACTCAACTCTTTATAATTCCATTTAGAAATTGGCCATATTAAACAAACCCGATGACATTTTGATATTCTACAAAAAAAACTAAAAACTATATTTCCATCCTCGTCTTTGAAAATAATGCATTGTGGTTAAGCTATTTGAGTGATTGGTAGGTTTTTCATACTAAAATCTAGTAGTTTTTCTTCCATCAAAAAAATGGAGAGATATTGTGTGTTGATAAAGAAAAAACTGCTAAATTGTAGGAGAAAACTACTAGAATATAGTAGGAAATCTACGGAATTAGGAAGAACACTACTACCAAAATATAACTTTACACTTAGATAATATTCCATTCTCGAATAGCTAAACCACTCTGTAAGAGTACCCATTATAATTTATTCATATATTCCTCGGGTAGGGTATAAGGGAAATAAAAAAATTGATTGTAAATTCTAACGGTCTATCATTTTTGGGAAGACACGATATCGTTGGTAAGGTTTAATTGGCCAAGGCCTAATATTTAATGCAGACAGGTGCTCGCTCGCTTCATGCGTACCTTTCTTTCATGGGTTCCCTTTTACCTAAAAGATTGTTTTAGCCTCTAGGCTTTAGTGGTTATAGGTTTTCTTTGCAGGTAATCCGACGCCGTCATGTCGGGTGACGTCCGGACTAGAAATAGCGAGCTTCAAAGAATTCTTAAAATATTAAGAATTAACCATTACGTTTTTTCTTCCAATTAACGGTAATTAAACTTAATGAGGTGTGGCGTAGTATTTTAATTATAACGACTTGTTTATAATTTAACTAACAGTTAATCCAACCATTGGTAAACTCGTATCATTTTAACATATCATTCCATTGAATTATAGTTAACTTTTCACGACGCCATTTTTAAAGATGGCGGAATGTTCAACCGGATATAGCATAAGTTTATAAGTGATATATTCCCTTCCATAAGTATGAATGGCACTATATATATCTATACAAGTTCGTAATGCTACTGAGATGAACTTACAGTTCTCGAGATAACTAGTTCGAGGGAGAACGACGGAAGCGAGTCGATTGAAGTCCTAACTACACTCGGTGGTGGTTAATTAATTTTGCAGGACCAAGTTCCATCTAGGTCCTATTTAGTCTGTGCATTACCAAGCCCAAATTTGACAGCAGCGCCTCACCAGGCGTATGTCGCTTTACCCTGAATCTATGACCTACTTCAATGACTTCAAAATTACAAGCTCCAGTTTCTAAGTTACCAGAGATTAACAAACTTATGGAACGGAACATATCTTATGAACTTATATTAGTACTAATTATAAGACCAATCTGCATAGTAAAACATTAAAGGAAATAAACACCAATGAATTATTTTAAAAATCAAATTAGTTTGTTGAGATTTTATATAGATAATTTTAAATTTGCACCTCCGACCAATCGCGTAACGCCTTGCCTTTCTTGTTAACAAAATTCCACGTGGCACATGAATGAAAGCACGTGATTTGATAAAAATTGCGAGTCATGTGACAATCATACTTCGACATAATTTACTTCTGACAAAAACAATACATAGATCGGTTATAAAAGGAAAAGGAACCGAAGCACTTCCCAAATTTTTCATCAAAATATCAATTTCTCTCCCAGGCAACAAAAGTGCTGTACGGTAATAACAATAAATATGTCTGTCAGTCCATTGAGGGTCTTGGTTTGTCATAAATTCCCTATAGAAAAGATAATATTTCAATAAGAATTTTGGGACAAACCAAGACGCTCAATGACTACATATATATATATATATATATATATACATCATAAGAATGGTTCCCCCTTGGTTTCCTTCCTTCCGTATAAGAGGTCCCGGTATGTAACGAGTATGTCCAGAAGTAACAACCTTAACCATAAGTAAAGCCAGGGATAGATTTAATTTTAGAAGTAGGAATGGAGAACGGTTAGTATTTACTTCAGTTATTCCGACTCATAGCCCACCCAGAATAGAGCCCCTCCCTCCAACACGTAACGAAAAGTTTAAATTATCTTATTGGCTCAGTTTTAAACTACGTTTTGATGACGTTGCTGACGGGGACGGCGAAAAATACGTAAGTCCTTTTTACCTCTGTCGCTATGACCCGCCTCTTCTTTCATACCCCCCGTCCCGAGGAAGGGGGTCCGGGACTTTGACACGCGCTCAGATATTACTCTGTTCTCCATTCCTACTTCTAAAATTAAATCTATCCCTGGTAAAGCTGAAGAAGTTTAGATGGTTCTATGATTGGGAAATCAACTGAATTTTGAGTGAATCGATGAAATGTGTTATGTAACTTCTATGACCAGCCCTTAGATTTTGATTGAGCCCCCACAAGGGATGCATGCATGCACCCCTATTGTCGTTTTACTTTTTATAGTAATGTTATTTATGGTATGACTATGACCAAGGCTTAAGTCGTAGGATTGACACGATCCATTGAACATCAGGTAGTTTTCGAGGATATACCGGGGAATCTGTAACATATTATAACGCTTATGTTTACTGAGCTTGAACCCTCTGGAATTGATATACACTTGGTAGATTATAGAGGAGTGCACCAAGGGTGTAGGGAACAGTACAGTAGCAGTAGCAAGTACCAGCTTGGTAAGTTAGAACTACCATACTCGGTTGGGCGCTGGACCAACCTACCAACTCAGTCTCTCAGACAGTCTTCGGCATGCTGTGCTGGAGATAAGTTTATAAGATATGTTCCATCCATAAGTTTGTAAATTCTGGTAACTTAGAAACTGGAGCTTGTAATTTTGAAGTGATTGAAGTAGGTCATAGATTCAGGGCGAGTATGGCGCTGCTGTTAAATTTGGGCTTAGTAAGTTCAGACTAAATAGGACCTAGATGGAACTTGGTCACGCAAAATTAATTAACCACCACCGAGTGTAGTTAGGACTTCAATTGACTCGCTTCCGTCGTTCTCCTTCTCGAACTAGTTATCTCGAGAGGAATGTAAGTCTCTCAGTAGCATTACGAGTGTCAGACTTATAGAAGGAACATATCACTCATAGACTTATGGTACCCCCGAACTATCAATCCACCCCAAGAACTGCAATTTTCATGGCTGATTTAACCGCCAAATCTTTCCCGCGTCAAAAGATTGGCGCGTTTTCTCTGCTTGCATGGGATCTCTCATGGGTTTTGTTCGCATTCGTGAAGGTACAACAATCGTTTCAATGCAAATTGAATTGCCTTGTATTTTTATTTCTCCAAATTTTTATTCAATGTTACGGTTGCAGGGTTTTTAAGAACATGGTTAGCAGTTAAAAATAGGCAAATATCTATTATCTGGGTTGATCTTTGGGTAGATTTGAACCTCTTGTTGAAAGTCAACCGGGTCAGAATAGAGTAATTTCGGTGTATCCCCAACGCAACGTTGGGGGCAACTTTGTAAGAGAGAATACTATTTGCCCACGGAAGGGGGGATATGACTAAGGTAAGAGATAGACGGTTATGACGTTGCCATATGTGGGAAAGAAAGAACGGGCAAGTATTGCCAGTGCAATTGCAACTTATGCAATACCAGCCACGCTATCTACAACAACAGATACTAAAAAGCTTGTAGTAATCAGTAATTATCATTCAGTTGAGTTGCAAACTTGAATGATGCAATAGACACTCTAATAACATATTAGTATTACTATGGCAATTCCCCTGAAGCGCATGCGCGGTTAAAGTAAAAAACGGTACGGTTTAGGGGAAGAAATGAATTTCCCAAGCCCCTTTTGTGCATTGTTTACGTTCAAAGAACCTTTACATTGAACCTCTGCCTTTAAAAAACACAGTATTAAACTATTAACTGGTTTATGGTATATTAAACACACTAGTCTACTACACTAGTCTATACCACCGATACCGGAACCTTTCTATCAGTTTAAAAATACGTTTTAACCCAAACGGAACACACCTACCTCCGTTGGTTCCCTCTGTCTAGGCTTATGTAGTTAAACCCCCTTTTAAAAAGTTAAAAAGTCGTTGGTTCAATCGTTCAACACATGATTGCCATTTCCATACAGCGTACACCAAAGAGAGATCACCATCGAAAGATGGGTGGTGGTGGTTTATAAGACATTCTATCAGCTAACCATCCTTGGAAAAAGTATGTGATGCTGGTAAAACCCCATCAGAAGTACATTTAAATGAAGTAAATAAAACTGATGCCTATAACAGGGTGTGTTAATTCCATCCATAAAGGGTTGGGGGTAATTATAGGACAGAAGTTATTTATTGTACATGAGTGGGATGCGTGGATGCTGGTTCTATGGGAAATCAACTGAATTTTGAGTGAATCGATGAAATGTTAAATGTAACTAATTCTATGACCAGTCCTTAGATTTTGATTGAGCCCCCACAAGGGATGCACCATTGCACCCCCTAACCCACAAGTTATCATGAATATCCAATCAAACTCTATTTGACCACCAACTTAAGAACAAAAGGGTCAATTTTAAGTACAGATAACTTTAAGTAATGAACCTCTACAAGTAGAGCAGAGAATACGTAGGGCCGTTTTGGAAAAAAAGAGGGTATATCTAAATGATTTATTAAAGATTGCATTTAAAATAAAAGGTGTTCCTTAAGGTGGCCAGGAATTTTGGCGCCCATTGAACGGTTAGCGGCGTCGCGGCTATAAACAACACCCTGCCTGGCAGCCCTGCTAAACTAAAAGAAAAAAAAATAGCCCGCGAATTCTTTCCGCCTTCGACTCAGCAGGTGGCGAAAATATTTCAAAAACGCGCGAAAAAAATATTTTAAAGAAATCTTCTCGCGCAAGATTTTTTCAGGGGGAATAAAACTGATAACTCGCTAAGCCTTGCTCGTAAAATTTTATTTATAATGTAAAGGGAGACTAAAATGTTAATCTGCCGGGTTATGTGATAGAACCAAGAAGTGATATCTAGTTTATTAGGGAGAAGGTGTAAGATGCCTAAGTATTCGCGCGCCATAGGCCCAGTCTCCCTTTCAAAATACAAGGGGGGACGTAAAAGGAGGCCCCGGGCTATTTCGCAGCCTCTCCTCAGTCGGAAAATACAAGTAATTTTCGTTATCATTATTCATTGGCGTCGTGCTGACGTGCACGAGTTTTCAAGAACCAATGAGATGCTGGCTGGTTGTAATTTAGAGGCGGCGGGGATTAACTTCGGACCTACGTACGTTTGGACTGGAGATAAAGTTGGAAATGTGGCCAATTTACACCTTCTCCCTTATAAACTAGATATCACTTCTTGATATGAGTTAGATGGTTCTATGGGAAATCAACTGAATTTTGAGTGATTCGAAAATGTTAAATGCAACTTCTATGACCAGCCCTTGATTGAGCCTCCACAAGGGATGCATGCACACCCTAACAGGCTAACCCACAAGTTATCATGTACCTAGGAGAAGTGTTTATGATTGGATGACCCTTTAATTAAATTAGAAATCATTCCTTGTCTGTTCTGTTAAGCCTAAGGGATCATCCGTAAAAACAGTATGGATTTCATTATCACTTTAGGTACGGAATCAAAAACTTACAGAGACAATTAAAAACTGTTCTGTACAGCAACACTTAGGGGGGGGGGTAGATGGTGGTATCTGTACATTCAACACACAGACAAGAATAAAGATTATTACCCCATAACTAAAACTGGTTCCTTTTTATACTCACCGTGGCCACCAAAATAAAACTCCAAAAACAGCAGTCAAATAAATTAACCACGAAGTTATTAAAATCAGAGGTGTAGCCCTATGCCTACAATATTCAAAATTTCAGTTGATTTCCCATAGAACCATTCATTCCACTCATATACAATACTTCGGTGCTTCTATAAGTACCCCCAACCCTTTTTGATTACTTCGTATTTAATATACTTTTGGAATTTGGGCCTAAATCAGAGAATGAAATAACATTTACTTTTTTGACAGGGGATCTTAGTGGGTTTTTAACCCCCTCTGGCCCCCCCGTTAAAGTTGTAAAAACAACGCCAAAGGTATTTAATACCACCAACCGTGTAAAACAAATACTTCAATAATAAAAATCCTACCAAGAAAACCTCGGTAACCGTTAAGTTGTCTTTTACCCATTTCGGATTTTATTACTCTTTTCCAAAATTCTACCCGAGTTTTTTAATATTTTTTTTAACGTGAATTTGTACTAGAGACAAAAGGGGTGATTTTCCCTGACTATTTCAAGGTAATTTTTCCCAGAATATTTCAAGGTAATTTTTCCCAGAATATTTCAAGGTAATTTTTCCCAGAATATTTCAAGGTATTTTTTCCCAGAATATTTCAAGGTATTTTTTCCCAGAATATTTCAAGGTATTTTTCCCAGAATATTTCAAGGTATTTTTTCCCAGAATATTTCAAGGTATTTTTCCCAGAATATTTCAAGGTATTTTTTCCCAGAATATTTCAAGGTATTTTTTCCCAGAATATTTCAAGGTATTTTTTCCCAGAATATTTCAAGGTATTTTTTCCCAGAATATTTCAAGGTATTTTTTCCCAGAATATTTCAAGGTATTTTTTCCCAGAATATTTCAAGGTATTTTTTCCCAGAATATTTCAAGGTATTTTTCCCCAGAATATTTCAAGGTATTTTTCCCCAGAATATTTCAAGGTATTTTTCCCCAGAATATTTCAAGGTATTTTCCCCAGAATGTTTCAAGGTAATTTTTCCCAGAATATTTCAAGGTAATTTTTCCCAGAATATTTCAAGGTAATTTTTCCCAGAATATTTCAAGGTAATTTTTCCCAGAATATTTCAAGGTAATTTTTCCCAGAATATTTCAAGGTAATTTTTCCCAGAATATTTCAAGGTAATTTTTCCCAGAATATTTCAAGGTAATTTTTCCCAGAATATTTCAAGGTAATTTTTCCCAGAATATTTCAAGGTAATTTTTCCCAGAATATTTCAATGTAATTTTTCCCAGAATATTTCAAGGTAATTTTTCCCAGAATATTTCAATGTAATTTTTCCCAGAATATTTCAAGGTAATTTTTCCCAGAATATTTCAAGGTAATTTTTCCCAGAATATTTCAAGGTATTTTTTCCCAGAATATTTCAAGGTATTTTTCCCAGAATATTTCAAGGTATTTTTTCCCAGAATATTTCAAGGTATTTTTTCCCAGAATATTTCAAGGTATTTTTTCCCAGAATATTTCAAGGTATTTTTTCCCAGAATATTTCAAGGTATTTTTTCCCAGAATATTTCAAGGTAATTTTTCCCAGAATATTTCAAGGTATTTTTTCCCAGAATATTTCAAGGTAATTTTTCCCAGAATATTTCAATGTAATTTTTCCCAGAATATTTAAAGGTAATTTTTCCCAGAATATTTCAAGGTAATTTTTCCCAGAATATTTCAAGGTAATTTTTCCCAGAATATTTCAATGTAATTTTTCCCAGAATATTTAAAGGTAATTTTTCCCAGAATATTTCAAGGTAATTTTTCCCAGAATATTTCAAGGTAATTTTTCCCTGAATATTTCAGGGGGAAAAATTACTTTGAAATATTCTGGGAAAAGGGGGATTTTCCCTGAATATTTCAAGGTGATTTTCCCAGAATTTAGACTAAACAAAAGCTAGAAGGGTTACACTTGTTAAGAATATTACTGTGTATTATAAACAATAATTTAAAACTCTAAATTAGTTGTTAAATTACGCATTACAACCAATATTTAAACAAGTATTTAATGTAACATAACGTTATTAATTTGCAGCCTGCAATTGCAACCTCCACGCCCGTCGTTGCAGATTCAACATGGAACTGTACAAGCTATCAGGTCGTAAAAGCGGAGGCGTTTGTTTACACTGCAGACATAACACTGCGGGAAGACACTGTCATTACTGCAAAGAAGGCTTCTACAGAGACAACAGCAAACCCATAACGCATAGAAAAGCTTGCAAAGGTAAGAAGTGAACAACACCTTTACAAAACATAAAACAAATCAATTCCTTTTCATAGTATACAGGGTGTCCCTACCATAAAGGGGGGGTCCTATAATTACCCTCCCTTTTTATACCCAAACACCCTGTATACTCCCAGTGCGAACACGAC
Source organism: Phalangium opilio (assembly GCA_019434445.1). Taxonomy (NCBI): domain Eukaryota; kingdom Metazoa; phylum Arthropoda; class Arachnida; order Opiliones; family Phalangiidae; genus Phalangium; species Phalangium opilio. Next base: position 42,862 of record JAEQBA010000790.1, read on the forward strand.
CTTGTTATTGTCACTTTAGCAAATTCCTTCAGACAGCTAAAACTTCTCAAAAATTCTTTGAATAATAAAAAATGCAGGGAAAATAGGCCTAGATGAAAACGTTTTTTCTCATGATATCTTTTGTTAAAAGCCAAAATAAAATTCATAACAATGCAACAACCATCCATTTTTGACCCTCCTACCTAAATATCTCCACAATTCTGAACAGATTTCAAAGTAAAGCTTTGATCGCCGAATTTGCCAAACACCGATTAAAAATCTTTGCAAAGGCAGTCCAGTCTGCATGCCCATAAACATTATTGTGATATCTTTATAAAATATTATAGCCTAGCATAAGTAATACCAGAAGTATATAAGAGAGAAGTGTACCACCACAAAGCGGGTATCGTATTTGTAACCTGATTCTTCCCCCAACATTTATTATAGCAAGGTTAATTGCTAAACCGACTCATGCACATTCGCGATGTAAATAGTTAATTCCTCATCATTACTGTATCTATTAGCGCTGCTTAACTATTTGCCAAGGCCCATGCATGCACGCGCTTGTGGTTCAATTAATTTTTGTCCACGTCAATTAAGACAATCAATCAATGTTTGTGGGTTAATTTATTGCTGCATTGGGATTTAGTAAATACCAAACAGTTACAGTTAATTCAACCCTAGCACGGTGAACCATAGTTATATACCCATCTTAATTAAGTTTGATGAGCGGGAGAGCAAATTAACAAAAAGGGGTTCAGCCTGAGAAGAATCATGTTACATAAGAGGATAGAGAGTGACATCCTTCTTCTATTATCCCCTTCTGTTATCACCCCAAAGTGTTGTTGCCACCAAATAAGGAAAAGTGTAAGGTAAAACTTGAGTCTCCCAATAATTTATGTTGACAGTTTTCTATAACAGCACGCGTAGTCCTGGATTTAGCTCAAAGGGGTTAAGATGTCCTCTCTTTAAACACCCTACTGACTAGTACCGGGTGGTCTAGCTATTCCAAGTATGGTACTTTTAAGACGTACTACAACTTCCCCGCTGCATGTTTTCCTTTCACAACCTTAAATATCTAAACAACCCTGTTGTTATATTGGGGGAAAAGACTTTGTATGGTTGCCTCGATACTCGCAATTACCTTACAACCGGTAGGGTCTACTCTATTCACATGGGGAAATAGGGTGCATGGCGGGGCGTTGCTAGGGGTCACTCGGGGTCAGTCTTGACCCCTTAAAAGGGTTGAGATTGCTATACGTACATCGTCTTTCCCCAACCTCTCTTATTACTGTCGCATTTATTAAAGTGTATACGGATAAGAGAACTGACTCATAGGGTGCAACGACATTGTTGTGTCTAGTTTTGAGCTCCCTAAAGTCGCCAATAGGGGGCAGGCCGTATGGTTTTAGAATAGCAGCCATGTCTGCTCCAATTACAATAGAAATATCTTAGAGAAAAGAGGTGCAATGGAGTAGATACCTTTGCCGACTCAAAATTCATTGATTATCCATAGAACCATCCATCCCACTCATGTACTTTGATCCTACAATTACCCGAACCCTTTTTGCAACACAAAAATTTTATGTTTGGGAGAGTAGCTACTTGTTTAAAACCACATCCATACCCCCATAAGTTCATAAGATATGTTCCGTTCCATAAGTTTGTTAATCTCTGGTAACTTAGAAACTGGAGCTTGTAATTTTGAAGTGATTGAAGTATAGGCCATAGATTCAGGGTACAGCGACATACGCCTGGTGAGTGAGGCGCTGCTGTCAAATTTGGGCTTAGTAAGTTCAGACTAAATAGGACCTAGATGGAACTTGGTTCTGCAAAATTAATTAACCACCACCGAGTGTAGATAGGACTTCAATTGACTCGCTCAATTGTCGTTCTCCTTCTCGAACTAGTTATCTCGAGTACTGTAAGTCTCTCAGTAGCATTACGAACTTGTATTGGTAGTGCCATTCATACTTATGGAATGGAACATATCACTTATAAACTTATGATGCCACTTGTATTGTATATAGCCATAAGTCTAATAAGGTCTACATCCATTCGAAAGTGTCCAATATTTCAAGTAAGTAGCTATATACGAGTAATTATAATGGAGTCTTTATGGGGTAACCCATTAGAAAGATTAAGGCCTTGCTTACTTTAGATAATGAAGGCCTTTGCCTTAGCCTTAAGGTTTATATAGACGGCGACGACCATAACGTTTGATGGGTCGCTTTTACAACTATCTCCGAGATGGTGTTAGAGATCGTGGTGCATGATGGTCCGTTGCCTTAAGAGCTAGGTGTATAGTTAATTTAACCCTATTTAAAAGCCGCCACTTCAATATTATTTATGCCCCTTAATTTCAACGTTTACTTTCATTAAATTTATACATAATGTTCTTCAAACAAATATTGCTTTTAAAGTTGAGGAGCTATAGGTTCTTTGCGGGAACGTGTTGCTTGCCAGTGCAATTGCCCCCTACCTTAAACCATCCTGGCAACGCCATGATGCAGGGATAGATTTAATTTTAGAAGTAGGAATGGAGAACAGAGTAATTAATATCTGGGCGCGCGTCAAAGTCCCGGACCCCCCTTCCACGGGACGGGGGGGGGGGGTATGAAAGAAGAGACGGATGGGTCATAGCGACAGAGGTAAAAGGAATTACGTAATTATTTTTCGCCGTCCTCGTCAGCAACGTCATCAAAACGCAGTTTAAAACTGAGCCAATAAGATAATTTAAACTTTTCGTTACGTGTTGGAGGGAGGGGCTCTATACTATACTGGGTGGTCTATGAGTCGGAATAACTGAAGTAAATACTAACCGTTCAATCCATTCCTGCTTCTAAAATTAAATCTATCCCTGGCCTAAGTTACTGCATGCAACAGAGCATTTAACTTTATATATAGGATAGGAACACTATTGAAAACTCTGTTATATAATGTCACGGGGTACAACGTGGGATGATCGGACTTAGGTTTATCTAATACAAAATTTACAAGACATAATCCGTTAAAACACCGCCTAGAGGCATTAGGGATCGCGCCCTCCTACTCCCAAAAAACCTGCAAGATGAAGAAGGAAACAGGCCCACCAAAGGAGTCGAAAGATTTAAAGACAAACGTGTGATCATGATCAACTTTTATAACAGTTTTCAAGAGATGGCGCTGATGAATTGTACACGTCACAAATAACAGACCATTTCAATGTAGCTAAGGGGGAAAGACACAGGGGGTAAAACGCTGCCTTCCATCTCGGATATTGGCGCCTGCGCTGAAGTCTTTTTGTATCTAAC